>JAZHYW010004471.1:65000-111206 GCA_037355805.1 Ixodes ricinus
CAACGCTAAAATCTATTGGAAGCCTTATTTCTTAGATTCTCCATGCAGGAACGAACACCGGGTGTGTTAACGAGGGCAGAGAGGCACTAATGAAATGTTTGGAAGAAAAGAAATGTTTGGGATAGCATCTTTTTTAAATTTTTCTCTCCTTTGTTTTTCATGATTAGTTTCTTGAATTGGTCGATACTGAAGTGGTCCTGTAATTAGATCGAAGAGATCAGATTTTAGTCGAGAGCACATCATGTAGCGCCACATCAAATGCCCGTTTCCGCAGATCCTAGGTTAGTCTGCCAAAGACCGTCACGTAAAGTTTGTGCTGTCAAAGCTGCTGGCGCGAGTGTGGGGTTGATCTGAAATGTTTTATTTGCTTGCGTTTTTGTTTCAATAAGGCTGCGAGCAAAGGGTACCCTATTGACGCAACGAGAGCGAACGCACTTTGAGCGGGCTAAGCACACACACTCGTCCAAGAAGAGCGTCGACAGGGAAAACAAACTCGTGCTTGTCGCACTGGCATGCGCTCGCACTTATATTGAAACGGAGTATAGATACATTCACATGCTCGGCTTCGCAGCCGCGGCAGCGTTAGAAGGTGCATGTGCGAAACAAAGTATTGTAAGCGAGCACGTACGCAACACTTGAGAGCGCGTACTCCGCACGCACCCGTAATTGGGAGCGACGCCGTTGCCACAAGCACGAGCAGGAGCAGGCGTTTGAGAGCGTTTCACTGCGCTGTGACTGTGAGAACGCAGGATATCCAGACTTTTATCGCGTGCCAAGCAATTCCTTGAATTGGATTCCACGCTTCATTTGAAGCACAGAGGTGCCGGTGACGCGCTTTCGTTTCTCGACGCAACGCAGTCAAACGCTCTCAAACGCAACTGTGTGTAGGGGCCTTTACTTCCACGGCACGGGCGTCCGTGCATGCCAAGTTGGCAATGTTGTGCTCGCTATTACTTCGCTCGCGTTTATGGTGGAATGGAGTGCATAACTCGCTCCAAACAGCTGTCTTTTTGCATGCTGGTGAGCTTTATACAGAGCACCCACCTCGCATAACTTTGCGGCTACCGTCGGGTTGAAATCTTTTCGACCGATTCGGTGAAGCAAGACCTTCCTCCGAGGTTCATTTTCCGTTTCAGGGGGAATACTGAAAAGCTTTCCGGCCGACTTTTCTACAGGCGCAGCCGCCCGTCATCTGTGGCGTAGCAACATTGTGGAAATTCATGGCGACCGGAAGTCCAAAACCTAAAGCCAGATGTCACGTGACGACTGGGCAACAGTGTGCGCGGTGGCTAGTTCAAATAATGGCGCCAATTTTACCAAAGAGAGGGGCTTTAGGCGAAGAGTGATAGCAGCGCCCCTGGCGAGCTCGGAGTTTCCGCTAGAAGACGAATCCTCCACAATGCGCTGGTTATGCCTATCTCCGTGCGAGGGGACCAATGAAAATAAGTTGTCACGGGTATTCGCTGCTTTGAATGTTAAAAATTAGGTGCCACGTCTAATGAGTGAAGGACATTTTGTTCGCGTGAGAAAGATGTTAGAGCTTTTAGGTTGCAATTTTGGGGTGGTCCTGAAAGAAACACTGTCACAACTTATCTAGGTCAGACAAAACAAAAATGTACCTTCGCGCTGTTTCTTTTTTAAAAGGCTATGTACAAAAATTTTGGAACATAGCTACGTTTCAAATTTACTGTTCTTATCAATCAATTCGTTTTGTTGTTGCAATTCCCATTTCTTATGAATGAGTTGCTTATAACCGTTTTGTCGAATAGGCGAGCTGAATAATCCCGTTAAGATCGTCTCCGGATGAAGAAGCAAAATGCAATTTCGAACCAGGTACGTTACTGCGATGTCCGTATGCTCTGGAAGAAGTCGATTGTGCACATGGAAAATTTGACGCTATTACTGAAATTAATAAAGGCGGAGTTACAGAAAAAGCAGACTTCTTGCACTTGCAAAAGAAAAAAGAGGAGAGCGTCGTAGCGCAAATAAAGGCGATTTCGGTCACGTTATATACGGTGCACAAATTCCGATTGTTAGCGCCGGGACAACTAACGTCTTATCTGTCTTTTACGATAAATACCGGCACCCGTTGGACCGTTTTGCAACCCTTTCCATTTTTCAAATTCCACTTTCTTTTTATGTTTGAGGCGACCCTACGCCGGCGCGGTCTCTCTTCCTCCTGCTTTTATTCAGTTATTTTTGTTGCTTTTTTCTCTCTTTTATTTACTTGACGTTTGAACCATCGCGTATTTTGCTTTGCCCCAACATACGTAGCTTGTTTACAGTTAATGAGACAGTTAGCAATCCGCTGTATTATAACAGGATGAATGTTGAGTTGAGTTAGCTTATAGAATAAATGTTGTTGAGGTACTGTGAATGTTGAGTTGAGTATAGCTTATAGAGTAAACGTTGTTGAAGTACTGTATCGAAGGCTGTAGCAAAATAAATAAAAATGGCATCAATAGCTTTAGAAGCATGGATATTTTTGTGCAGATTAGCATCAAATTAAAGAAAATGAAAGCCGTTTACAACTCCCTGTAATGCCGAATAGACTATTTGCTGTCTTACCCAAGCATCAAGGAGAATGCAGGGATTGGTGTTCCACGCGCCACACGCGCACGCCTTTCCTGTATAAAAGATTTGAAGTAAATACACAAAAGAAAGCATTGACGAACGCGCGTGCAAGATGCCATTTGTTTTAAGTTTTGCTTTGGAAAAAATACTACTGCTGAGGCCAGCACGTGCGGCGCGTGGAACACCAATCCCTGCATTCTCCTTGATGCTTGGGTAAGACAGCAATAGGTCTATTAGAGCGAAGCTCTTGAGGAGGAGGGGATAGGCACGGGGGGGGGGGGGGGGCGGGACACTTGACATGGGGGGGGGGTGTCACGTGGCCTGGGGGTCACGCGACCTCGAGGGGTGGGGAGCGGAGAAATTTTTCCGCTAAATTTAGCAGGGAAACTTTTCTGCTAAATTTGGCGGGGAAAATTTTCCGCTAAATTTAGCGGGGAAAATTTTACCGCTAGATTTAGCGGGGAAAATTTTCCGCTAAATTTGGCGGGGAAATTTACCCATCATGCACCACGCGGTTACGCCGACGGCGACGCCGCTCAAGCCGGAAACGGGCGCCTAAGAGCTGCGCTCATAAAAAGGAGCGTATCGCACGAAAAGCCTTTCCTAAAGCCATGATGGTTAGTGCAGAGGAGGTGATGATCACATAAAGAGCTTGTAACATGAGATTATATATAATATTCTCTATAATTTTACATGGTCTGCCTGCTAAGAATATTGGCCTATAATTACGTACATTATTTTTATCTCCAGATCTAAAAATTGGAAATACTTTTCCGAACCTTCAGTCTGCGGAAGGTGCATTTGTTCTATTGACTGCTTGAATATAAGAGAAAGCAAGTGAGAAGACATTGTTCGGGTTATTTTAAGAAGTTTCGGACATCCTTCGCCATCTCTGGGTGCTGAGCTTGGGGGACGTCGGTCAATGCTGGCCGGCCAAAATTCCTTTTTGTGAGGCTTTGTTGACGATGGCGGCGGCCGTGGTCTGCGGGGTGCGGCATGATGGCAATGGAAACCTGTTTTAACAAATTAAAAGGGCACTGACACATCAAAATAATTTTTTTTTATTCTCCGAAACCATTGAAGACGATGCCGAGACATTACCCTCAAAATTTGAAAGTTGGGAATTCAGTATTTGTGAAGTAAAAAATGAAAGCCGTTTACAACTCCCTGTAACGCCGAATTGGAGCGCAGTTCTTGAGGAGGAGGAGGGAAGGGTACCGAGGGGAGAGTATATCCTCCTTTCTCCAGGTCACGTGACCTGGGGAGTCACGTGATCTGGGGGTCATGTGACCTGGGAGTCACGTGACCTGAGGGGTCACATGACCTGGGGAGTTACGGGATCTGGGGGGTCACGTGACCAGGGGGTCACGTGACCTGGGGGTCATGTGAGCTTGCGGTTATGCCGACGCCGACGCCGACGCCACTCAAGCCGGAAACGGGCGCCTAAGAGCTGCGCTCTAAGAAACAACTTCCAAATGCCGAATTCGAAGTCCCCGCGCGATCCGCGCTGGTGCGTTGATGTCAAATATTGCGGAGTACCGGGAGTCCACTGTCTTTCTCGACTCCGTGCTGTTGCCACTGCGACCCGATGCGAGGAGGAAAGAAGCCGGAGCTAAGGGCGCCGGCGGACCGAGGAAAACCGGTTTTATTCTGTGCGAGCGGTGCCGCCTGCCCAGGCGGCATGTTTTCCGAGGGAGGATACAATTCCAGAAGGCGACGTCACACCGGACTCCGATTTTCGGTATTTCAGAAAGAAGGGCAGTAGTGCGTTCGCGATTGCGTTAGAAAACATGTTTTACGATTGCCGTTATTAAATGTTATAGAAATGTCGCCTACAAAGCTTTTAAATTTCATAATTTTTGACGTCACGAATCAAGAGAATCGAGGAGGTGAAGAGCGGGAGAGCAGACTTGCAAGTAATTCGTTACAAGTAACGGGATTACTTGTAATTGATTACTTTCTTTTAATTTATTAATTTATCCGTTACTTTTTTGAAAATGTAATTTGTAATGTAATGTCAATACTTTTTCAGTAGTGAATTACTGAAATTACTCGTTACAATTCTTCCGTCCCATCAAGGAGAGAAAAAGAGTGGAAGAAGGGCAATGCAACGGCCTTCGGGCTTTTAGCATGCTAACACAAGACTCGGGTGAGGTGCTTGGCGTGGGAAAGGAAAGGAATTCACGGAAAGCACGAGAGCTCAGCCAGAGCCCGTTTTTGGATTCGTTCGTGCGGTCGGCCAAGCTGGGCGGATTCGACTGTCTACATGAAGGCAATAGGCCTCGACTTCTTGGAAAACGAAGGAGAGCGCACAAAAGAGCAAAAAACTGATGGCCCATAAAACCGTCGCGTGGGGTTCGTGAGGGCTACCGCCGCGAACAGTGTGATCATGGTGCATACGCCCGCTCCCAACCTCCTCTCGCCTCCTCCTTTCTTCCCCACCTTTCTGAGTTTCGTCCCCCAAAAACCAATAAGTGTTTTTTTTTTTGTTACACGAAACCGTCTTTTGTTTGTCAATGTTTCTGCCTACACACGCCGCCCCCCCCCCCCCCCCCCCGGGCAAACACGAAAAAAAAAGCTCAAATGAGACCTCGCCCCTGCTCATCCTTGACAGCGCTGTGAAAAAGCTAAATACTGGCTGGACCAACCAGCTATGTGGCTTCTTTCACTTGACTTCGCACTAGGGGATGCATAGGACAAAAACATAAGGGGTGCGATAGCAGCAGTTCATTCGAACAAATAAAAATTAGCGTCAACCCTGCTGTCATTTTATACAGTAGCTTTCAACAGCAGGCAATAAGCTGGCCGGGGAGTCCAACAAAACGGCTTGGGACATCCAAGCTGGGGTCCTCGTCAGGAGATTGCGCCTACGAGAACTTAGTGCGAATTTTTAGGGAAAGGAAACACAGCCCGAGTTTTCTGAGAATAAACAGTGGCTGACTTGGACACTGGAGTTGAGAAGCTGCCTGTAAACGCGTGAATGACATGGAAGCCTGCTGTTCACTGAAAATTGTGCTTTTTTAAATAATTTATAAACGGCAAAATCAGTTCAGCTGAGAGATTGTGCATTAATATTTCGTGTGACGTCTTGGTTCCGATAAGTTTGGTGATCAAGACAGAAGATAAAGTGGGTCATTTTGTCGGATAACAGCCTTCATCAAAAAAAGTCTTCGAAATGTACCCAGACGCACGCAAGTACCGTATCTTGGTCTCTCAGCCAGTCCAATTTAGTAGGTAAACCAGCCCCTATGTAGGCAACATGCAGCAAACATAGAAAAAGACATATCTTCAGGGGAATAGTGTTTTGAAGCTCGCCGATTCCAAACTCGAATTAATTCGAATGGTGTGCGTGCCTTCACCGCCCAAGTGCATTCGTCGCATGTTCATGAGATTTAGTTCTGTCACGGTTGTATACAGCGCAAGGCTCGTTTATCCTGAGCACCTGTTTCAGTCCTCTAAAATTGTATAGATTCGGTCTTCTAAAATTATTAGCCTAAAATGATGCGTACATAGTACTGAATGTGTTGCTTTTTTTTTAAATTTTGATGGGGCCCGAAATTTTTTCCTTTGAACGCGTAGTATATATAGTGCGTCTTTTTCGTGTTTCTTTAGAGTAACGCAAAAATAATCGAGTAAAGTAACGAAGTAATTAATTGATTACTTTTTACAGAGAGTAATTTGTAGCGGTAATTTATTAAATTCTAGGCCAAGTAATTGTAACTGTAATTAATTACTTTATTGAAGTAACGGGCGTTAAGTCTACGGGAAGGAAAACGGCAAAAATAAAAAAACGCGCGCGCGCGTAAGTTTTTTTTTTTCTTTTCGTGGTTATGACTTTAGCTTGCATCCTTTTAGACAATAAAAAAAAAAAAACGACCCCTGGGGTGTCCGTGCCCCTTTAAGCGTTTGACGGTGCGTGGGTTGCAACGGACGTGACGGCATTCGCTTATGACCAGTGACGGGAAAACTCGCCGCATTCCCAGTGCTTTTACGAGATCGTTCACCTCACAAAGATGAACCCGCTAAGCATAACCGACGAAAAAACAGCTCGCAGAGCGCACAACTGTTCTACCGTTTTTTCTTTTTTTACGTTTTAAGGAATTTTTAGGTTTGTTGAAAAATACGTTACAAGGTTTGTGTTGTAAAATAAATGGAAGGTCGACTGTAATGCACCGATTTGTGTCACACAGCGAGACGTACAATGCCCTGTGGGTGAAATGCTTGCACGATATTCCGCTGCGAGAAAAATGCGGTTTATTATCCATTTCATATTTACCTCTTCTACATACGCATGACAGCGATCGCATCGCGTTCACTGGCAAAAGCGCGATGAGTGGACAACTATTTCCAACCATTTGCGTTCGTTCCGATCTGCAAAAATTAATGCGAATTGCGGCTAATTTTTTTTTTTAACATGTAGATGCGTGAGCAGTTTATACGGCGTGCAAGTTCTTCTGCTCCTTGCGCACGTCGCGAGTTTGTTTACCCCTAAACGCGCCGACGTGCTTTTGTTTCCCCCGACATCATCCAGTAACGGTGCGCGCTTGGCTGCCTCGTCATCGCGCGTTCCCTGCGCGTTTTCTGTCTTGCCTTTTGATTGGCGTTCCAATGCGCCAAAGACGCACACTGGAACACTTGCTCGCCGTATAGTCCGTTACAAGCGCGTTATTTCATCCGTTGGGAGTGTAAATTTTGCTCAATGGTGCATCGTACGCTGTATTTTTTTTCTCTCCAACATTAACGTCGAGAAGTCTTACTTCCGTGACGGTTTCGAAGATGCCAGACCGCTCTGAGCCTAGCAGTTGTGATTGGCTGAAAGGGATCCCGAGTAGCTCTAGCGGCGAGGAGGGGCATTTCACTCTTTGCGGCGGACGCCACAAAGAGTGAAATGCTTCTTCCATCATTACACTGTTTTTGGTAGCAGTACATGTTCTATAGAAATATATTTAAGTTCGATAGAGAAGCGACATCACCGCTACCATTTCGCATTTGTGAAGAGCTATCCGGTCTGGATTGTTTTTATATCTGGACATACGACACACGAGGCCGACGCGCAGTATGCATTCCCAAACTCGGGAAACAGACGATGCAGGCCTGCGTTCGTCGGCAGTTACCTGCGCCGAAGTAGAGTAAAATTAAGACGCCAGTATCACGCGTAAAGAGGATACGGATACATGGAAGTTAGGACAACGCCAACTTCGACTGAATAAAACGTGTGTCCAGGAGAGCGTTGAAGTCCTTGTGGCGGCATCTCACACCGTTTACGCTTCGCTGGCGAAGGCCAGCGTGCGGCCTACGAGGCCAGCGCCTGTTGGCATAGTCGGAAAAACTCATATTTAAAAAAAATAATGTCTCAGCAACAAAAAAAAATTACTTTTCTAATTTTTTTATATGTTGAAGAGATGAGGTGCATTGAACTTGTGGCTATTTCGAAAGTTGCGGGAACCGATGCCCACATTGCTTCTTCTGGCCCTCAACAAGGCCTTAAAGGGGAACTCCGCCGATTTTTCGAGCTACCTAATCCAAAGGCATAATCTGAATGCGGATGGCTTCCTGATTCCGAAATGCCATCTCGTTCTCCCAGATTCACCCTAGTTAATTAAAAAAGTGATATATTTGTTTGCTGCCGAAACCGAAACATCGTTCTCCCTAGTTTTTCCCCAGTTTTCCCCGCCAAACAAGCGTGACGTCACCGATGGGCAGCGAGGCGAGCGGCCGGCAATCGGGTACGCTGGGGCCCGCCTTTCTCGCGTCTAACAGCGAGAAAACCTGGGCGTTCGAGCTATTTGAAGTTGATAAGTATCTACATTTGCACAAAGTATGACCTTCGCCTGCGTGCTAAACTATAAAAAAAAAACCGGGAACAATTGAATATTTGATAACACCGTTTTTGCAACTCGGTAGGTTCAAGCCACGGCTCGCTAGTTTCGTGATATCGCTAGTAAATCCGTTCTATTTTTATTAGAAGATGGCTGCGGGAAGAAAGGTCGAAGAGTCACGCAATACATTTTTTGACAAATTGCCAAAGCACCACGGAAAATGCTTCGAATGTGGGTACAGATGCCCCACACGCTCGTATAACCTGAAGGAACGTGCCATTTGTTTTAGGTTTTCTTTAGAAAAGTTACTGTTGCAGGCGCCGAGCACGTGTAACTACTCTTGTAGACATGAATATGCTCCTTGGTGCTCAAGTAATTTAGCAAGAGATCTATAGACCATTTCTGAAAGGCGCTTCTGGTCGATGCCATTTTCAGCGTTCTTGCGTGTGGCGCGTACATTGCTCGCCTTCCAAAGCGACGAACATGTGCGTGCTGGACTGGGACCTAACAGATGTAGACTACGATTCTCACAAACAATGAAATGTATAGAATGGAATGAACTGCATTCGTGTAGGTCAGATGGCAGGTTACTGGTCATGAAGATCGTAGTAAAATGACATTTAAAAGAACTCTGCGAGCACCAAGGCAAACATCAAGGTGCAATGGAATGCGTATAAAATACACGAATACACTGTTCATCTTCAAATAAAGAATATTTGCTTGAAGATACAATATTGTGTGAGGCACAGAAAAACATCATAAAACTTTTAATTCAAAATAAGTTAACAAAAGTTACTAAGAAAATATGTACCCGTATTTTTCTTTAACTTTCGGAATATAATCCAACGCGTTAAAACACCCATCCACGAGAACACAAGGGAAGGGGGTAATTCTATATAAGGTTTTTTTTTTTTTTAAATTAAAGGGAAGCTGAAACACTTCTTGAAAAAAACTGCGGTCACAAACTGTCGCTGCGGTCACAAACTGTCGCTAGAAAAACGCGAAAACACGGCAAAGTGTCTTCACAAAAGCACGCTTCGTCCCTCGCTAGAAATCAGGCAACGAACCTCTCGCTCTGAAATCCGGTCACAGCTGCGATGTGCTCGTGCTGCTGCCAAAACGTCATCATCCAATACCACCTGAAAAACGAAACCTGCTCCGTCCTCCCAAACGCCATCGCTAGTTTATTCACACAGCGCCGCCTATCTTGCGTCGGTATCACTGCCACCGCGCCAACCGCGCCTTGCAGCGTCGCACAGCTAGCGCGACGCACGGACTTTGTCTTCCATGTGGTATTACGTCACCGCAAGGGTGGGAGGATTCACGTGATAACGTAACCACTATAGATTACATGATCCCTTAATCATCATAGCTGCTCGATTATTGTTATTATTATTATTACTTTAGTTACGGTCTTTTTTGTTTCCATCACAGACTGAGAAAATATTTTGAAAGAATACCTGAGATTGGGACAAACAAGAAAAACGACAGCACGACACACAAATGTTTCCTAAGCAGGTACCTGCGTACTTTCCACCCCTTGTTAAGAATAATGTTTTAAAAAAGGATACTTGAAATGAAGTAATGATTTCTTCCGGGTGACATTGTCTACAGCGGTGAAAATCAGTGCACGAATGATGATTGATAATGATCATTTATCACTGCTCACGAGCACTCAAGCAGACGACGGCGTCGTCGGCTTCGCTGCGCTTATCGGGAAATGGCGCCTCTAAAGAGCTGAGATCAGTTCTAGGAAGAAGAAAAATACATTATCAAATAAAATCCTAGGTTCCATACTCAGCATATCTCAAGTTTTTTGAGTCTCGTGCGCTAAAATAAAGTTTCAGAATAGGGTGCTCAAAACTTTGGGTCCCCCAAACTAGTTGGAGCGTTACACTACGCATGTGCGGAAGTTCTACGCTTGCGTAGTGTGACGCCCCTGTAGCTAGGGGGCCGAAACGTGGGGGATTCCTATTCGAAAATTATATTGTTATTGTACTGCGAGTCGGAGGAGCTTATAGTATAGATCGCCACCCCTTGCACTTCTGTCGGTATGTAAAGAACCGCACAACTACTTCTTCGATAATAAGTATAGCCGACTCAACGGGCATTATTCTGAATGAGTTCGAAGCACGGTTCCAGCTACTACCTTTCAATCTTATCGTTCGATAACGCTTACATTCAAATTGCAATTAAAAGAAAAAGCGCATATAGCCGAAGTTATCAGTCGCATTGGATGGTAACCTAGCTTCGTTGTTCAAGCTAGGTGCTCGCATCGTTAACAGGCGAGAGATATATACGAGCCTTTAACACTTCCATCCACGAATTTTGTGTCAGTTGCGAAGGTTATGATTTTTCTGTTCTTAGTCTGAACGAAATCGCTACGCTTGTTGCGCTTACGTTTGCGTGAGGTACGAAATATATGTGCGCTGCGTCCGTAGAGTGAACATAACATTATGCTTTTGCATAAAATCCAGCCCTTCTGTGTTGCAAGAAATTATACTAATGATGATGATACTTAGAAAAGTGTTACAAGTTGGGCGAGTTGGTATAAAGAAAATTGAAACAGAACAGAGTGCAAAAAGACAAGGAAAGAGAGGGTATGATACTGGGTATGTGCTTCCATAAATACGCAGGCGCACTCTAGAAAAGGGGAATAGTCTTACACCTCTTGTCCTATGTAATACACCTCAAAACTTCAGTTCCATGTACAGCGCACTGATGTCGAACCAACGTTACTAACTTTCATGAGAGGCTTCATAGTCGAGTGGTAAAAAATTATAAAAAAACGAATGTATGTGTTACTGACTGTAAAAAAATATAATGATAACGTTCGGTTTCCTTTGGTATACTCCAAAACCTCCGTATTTTTTCAGTAGTCTTTGATACGTACTTTAGCTCTTTCATAAGTTATATCACACCGTTATCAAGCCCCCGTAAAAGTTGAGGCTGTCAGTTCAACGTCAGTGCACTGTGCGTCGGACTGAAGTTTTGTTGTGTATTATATGGGACAAGGGTGTCACACACTACCCTCTTTTCTCAAAGAGACCGCACCAATTGACAGTGGCTTACACCGTATCAATCGTATTTTTAGCGTGATTTATAGTTCAACGAGAACATTTTCACGTGAAAAGCACTATGTTTGAGTATTGTTGCCGCTGCTTTGGACTAAATACAGAAGCATTTTTGTTTTCTATATAAAAGAAATGATAAGTATTCCACGAATAAAACTAATTGTAAATAACTTTTTTACATAAATAACTTGTTACCCGCTTTCTTTTTAACTTCCAACACCAACTGGCACCATAAACAGATTGTGACTGACCCCACCTATGACTTATGCCCCTCGTGCCACTGAGTTTAAAGTCTGTCCAGAACAGGGAACTTAATAGACCCTTTCAAAAGTCCATCAAGCGACCTTGACGGTAGCCGTTGCTTGGACACGTAGCGTGTTACTGGATCCGGAGTCCTCGCTGTACGTTGACGCAACCCTTGTGACCCATACATGCTCAGGGTACATGATCAAGCAATGGCGGACAGGCGGTGGTCTTTAGAAAAGGGTTTATTTTAATCGTATAAAAGTTGCAAACGCAGCGAGCAGTAAGCTAAGCTTCAATGAGCACCTACTACTCTGCACATGTAAGCTGCACTGGTCCCCACAAGGAACACTCGTTTCAGTAAACCTAATAAAGTCCCAAAGTGAAAGCCGCTTACAACTCCCTGTAACGCCGAATTAGAGCGCAGCTCTTGAGGAGGAGGGGAAGGCACGGGGGGGTCACGTGACCTCGGGAGGGGGGTCACGGCCTGGGGGTCACGTGACCTCGAGGAGGGGATTTTCCCGCTAAATTTAGCAGGGAAAATTTTCCGCTAAATTTAGCGGGGAAAATTTCCCGCTAGATTTAGCGGGAAAATTTTCCGCTAGATTTAGCGGGGAAAATTTTCCGCTAGATTTAGCGGGGAAAATTTCCCGCCAGATTTAGCGGGGAAAATTTTCCGCCAGATTTAGCGGGGAAAATTTTCCGCTAGATTTAGCGGGGAAAATTTTCCCGCCAGATTTAGCGGGGAAAATTTCCCGCCAGATTTAGCGGGGAAAATTTTCCGCCAGATTTAGCGGGGAAAATTTTCCGGCTAGATTTAGCGGGGAAAATTTCCCGCTAGATTTAGCGGGGAAAATTTTCCGCCAGATTTAGCGGGGAAAATTTTCCGCCAGATTTAGCGGGGAAAATTTCCCGCCAGATTTAGCGGGGAAAATTTCCCGCTAGATTTAGCGGGGAAAATTTTCCGCCAGATTTAGCGGGGAAAATTTCCCGCTAGATTTAGCGGGGAAAATTTTCCGCCAGATTTAGCGGGGAAAATTTTCCGCCAGATTTAGCGGGGAAAATTTTCCGCTAGATTTAGCGGGGAAAATTTCCCGCCAGATTTAGCGGGGAAAATTTCCCGCCAGATTTAGCGGGGAAAATTTTCCGCCAGATTTAGCGGGGAAAATTTTCCGCCAGATTTAGCGGGGAAAATTTTCCGCCAGATTTAGCGGGAAAATTTACCCATCATGCACCGCGCGGTTACGCCGACGCGACGGCGACGCGCGACGCCGACGGCGACGGCGACGCCGCCTGCCGGAAACGGGCGCCTAAGAGCTGCGCTCTAAAAATACAAAGACACAACAACCATTTTGGGGTTTTTACTTAGCTGCTTCAGATTGTGTTGACGCGCTAATGGAATCAACAGAATGTTTTTGAACGCGACCATGAAACAGCCTTTTAAAGCGCCGACATAAGCAAAACTCCAGGATTCTCTGTCCCTATAGTACACTAATTCCACGACCTTTGGTATGCCACCGGGGAACGAGACTGCTTCTGGCACCCTTAAAGGGTAGCTGCAAAGAAAAAAAAAGCATTTTTTTTAGACATCCTCATTGGTACAAGCATCGCAACAAAACAAATCTCTCCGAGAAACAGCAATTTTTTCTAGCAATATTTACGCCATAGGACGTAATTTAGTCGGAGTCACAACATTCTCCACATTTGAAACTCCCGCTCTTTCGACGCGCGCGGAGTGGCTGTTATACGTCACTCCGCGACGTATAGCAGCCACTACGTGACGTATAATACCAACTTTGTGGCGCGCGATTTAAAACGGACGAAATAGACGCAAACTAAAATCAGTCTCGCGCAATAAATATTGCTGTTAAAAATTTTGTTTTTTGCGGAATAATTGTTTTGTGACATGCTTGTCCCAATTATGATGTTTATAAATACACTTTTCTTTTCTTTGCAGCTACCCTTTTAAGTAATCAATGAACCAAAACATCGAGGTAGTATCTATGCTTTGAGACCAGAAGGATCATCTGGGAGCGAAGACATCTCGAACTACCAGTTTCACGACGTGAGCCCTGGAGCTGTGGGATCCGGGAAATTCCACGCGTGACTGCCTTCTTCCCCGATGCCCGCCTTGCCGAAGGATTGTCGCCGCGGACATGTCTCAGGACATGGTGCAGTACGCGCGGGGAGCTCTTCGTCCATCCTGCAAGATCAGGACGTCCTTGATATTGCGCCTGAGGATGTTTCCAACTTTGTCGAGCGCCATCGCTCTAAATAAGAAATGGTGTTACTTAGGCGTCTGAGTCTGTCTCTCACAACAACGCTGGAATCAACAGAAAACGTACTTACAGGTGTACCTTAGCAGGCACAATTAACGCCGTGTGGGTGTTAGCGAGGGCAGAGAGGCAACTAATGGTGGGGGCTCCTCAAAGACTACTTTTTGTGGGCGTGAATGGAATACATTTCAATCCAGACGCATCCACGCTCTAAATTTCAAATGCTGCTTGTGGGCATTGGGGTTCGCACCTACAACAACGCTGAAATCTATCAGAAGCCGTATTTGTTAAATTCTCTAAGTAGGACCGAACACGGCGTCTTAACGAGTTGAGAAGGCAAAGACAGACAGACAGACAGACAGACAGACAGACAGACAGACAGACAGACAGACATCTATCTATCTATCTATCTATCTATCTAGCTAGCTATCTAGCTAGCTATCTATCTAGCTATCTATCTAGTCTATCTATCTATCTATCTATCTATCTATCTATCTATCTATCTATCTATCTATCTATCTATCTATCTAGCTAGCTAGCTAGCTAGCTAGCTAGCTAGTCAGTCAGATAGCTAGCTAGCTAGCTAGATAGATAGCTAGATAGCTAGCTACAGATAGATAGCTAGATAGCTAGATAGATAGCTAGATAGATAGCTAGATAGATAGCCAGATAGATAGCTAGCTAGATAGCTAGATAGATAGCTAGATAGATAGATAGATAGCTAGATAGCTATAGCTAGATAGATAGCTAGATAGATAGCTAGATAGATAGCTAGATAGTATAGATAGATAGCTAGCTAGATAGCTAGCTAGATAGCTAGCTAGATAGCATAGCTAGATAGCTAGCTAGATAGACAGATAGCTAGATAGCTAGATAGCTAGCTAGATAGATAGATAGATAGATAGATAGATAGATAGATAGATAGATAGATAGATAGATAGATAGATAGATAGATAGATAGATAGATAGATAGATAGATAGATAGATAGATAGATAGATAGATAGATAGATAGATAGATAGATAGATAGATAGATAGATAGATAGATAGATAGATAGATAGATAGATAGATAGATAGATAGATAGATAGATAGATAGATAGATAGATAGATAGATAGATAGATAGATAGATAGATAGATAGATAGATAGATAGATAGATAGATAGATAGATAGATAGATAGATAGATAGATAGATAGATAGATAGATAGATAGATAGATAGATAGATAGATAGATAGATAGATAGATAGATAGATTTTATCAAGTGCCTGCCAATAGCCAAGTGGCCTGGGCGGCAGTGCACTGTCCAATGAGTGAATACAGAAGATAAACGCATGTTTCTCAAGTAATAATATCAAACGAAAATGTCATCGCTCTAAAAACAAAATATTGTAGGTATGTTGCAATCGTGTCATCGGACAGATTGATCGCATGTTAGGATAAAAAGTGTATCGGTAGCTGAATGACCGCCCAGAGGGCACCTGGAATCTGAAGGCCATCAACAACTCTGAACAGTCCATAGCACCATGCACAACCTGGTGTAAAAAGTGCTATATCTCTAGCAATTCTTTTATCCTGCAGAGTTAAAAGATTGAGGTCCACCAAAGAGAGTTGTAGCCGTAAAAGCGGCGGCGGCCAATATGTCTATCATATAAAATTCGTATAAATCTACGCTGAACATTTTTAATTAGATTGCTGTGTGATATCCCAATATAGTTCCATATTACTGAGGCGAACTCGAGGCGCGGTCTAACAAGTCCACGGTATAAGGTTAACAGACACACAGGATAATTAATCTTTCTTGTCAACCGCGAAATGACGCCAAGACAACAGAGACCATGACTAACAATACGAGAAACGTGTAAACGAAAATTTAATCTTGAGTCTACAATCACACTGAGGTCACGCGCGTGCGACACTCACTGCACTTGTGCTTCAAAAAACGTATGTAATCATACATTATGCTATTTTTTTTTCTAGTAAGGGACATCACTACAGATTTTCTGGGGTTCAGTTGAAGTCTATTTGTCAAGCACTGACGGTGGGGACTCCTCAGAGATTGCTTTTCGTGGGCGTCAATGGAAGATGTTTCTAAATTCTATCCAGACGCATCCACAATCTAAATTTCGACGCTGTTCGTAGACATTTGGGTTAGCTCCTACAACAACGCTAAAATCTATTGGAAGCCTTATTTCTTAGATTCTCCATGCAGGAACGAACACCGGGTGTGTTAACGAGGGCAGAGAGGCACTAATGAAATGTTTGGAAGAAAAGTAATGTTTGGGATAGCATCTTTTTTAAAAATTTTTGCTCTCCTTTGTTTTTCATGATTAGTTTTCTTGAATTGGTCGATACTGAAGTGGTCCTGTAATTAGATCGAAGAGATCAGATTTTAGTCGAGAGCACATCATGTAACGCCACATTAAATGCCCGTTTCCGCAGATCCTAGGTTAGTCTGCCAGAGACCGTCATTTGAAGTTTGTGCTGTCAAAGCTGCTGGCGCGAGTGTGGGGTTGATCTGAAATGTTTTATTTGCTTGCGTTTTTTGTTTCAATAATACTGCGAGCAAAGGATACCCTATTGACGCAACGAGAGCGAACGCACTTTGAGCGGGCTAAGCACACACACTCGTCCAAGAAGAGCGTCGTCAGGGAAAACAAACTCGTGCTTGTCGCACTGGCATTGCGCTCGCCCGTATATTGAAACGGAGTATAGATACATTCACATGCTCGGCTTCGCAGCCGCGGCAGCGTTGCAAGGTGCGTGTGCGAAACAAAGTATTGTACGCGGGCACGTACGCAACACTTGAGAGCGCGTACTCCGCACGCACCCGTACTTGGGAGCGACGCCGATGCTACAGCACGAGCAGAGCAGGCCGTTTTTAACGACTTAAGGCCCCTATGCACAGTTGCGTTTGAGAGCGTTTCACTGCGCTGTGACTGCGAGAACGCAGGATATCCAGACTTTTTATCGCGTGCCAAGCAATTCCTTGAATTGGATTCCACGCTTCATTTGAAGCACAGAGGTGCCGGTGACGCGCTTTCGTTTCTCGACGCAACGCAGTCAAACGCTCTCAAACGCAACTGTGTGTAGGGCCTTTACTTCCACGGCACGGGCGTCCGTGCATGCCAAGTTAGCAATGTTGTGCTCGCTATTACATCGCTCGCGTTTACGGTGGAATGGAGTGCATACTTCGCTCCAAACAGCTGTCTTTTTGCATGCTGGTGAGCTTTATGACAGAGCACCCACCTCGCATAACTTTGCGGCTACCGTCGGGTTGAGAATCTTTTCGACCGATTCGGTGAAGCAAGATCTTCCTCCGAGGTTCATTTTCCGTTTCAAGGGGAACACTGAAAAGCTTTCCGGCCGACTTTTCTATGCAGCGCAGCAGCCCGTCATCTGCGGCGTAGCAACATTGTGGGAAATTCATGGCGACCGGAAGTCCAAAACCGAAAGCCAGATGTCACGTGACGACTGGGCAATAGTGTGCGCGGTGGCTAGTTCAAAGAATGGCGCCAATTTTACCAAAATAGAGGGGCTTTAGGCGAAGAGTGATAGCAGCGCCCCTGGCGAGCTCGGAGTTTCCGCCAGAAGATAAATTCTCCACAATGCACTGGTTATGCCTATCTCCGTGCGAGGGGACCAATGAAAATAAGTTGTCACGGGTATTCGCGGCTTTGAATGTTAAAAATTATGGTGCCACGTCTAATGAGTGAAGGACATTTGGTTCGCGTGGAAAAGATGTTAGAGCTTTTAGGTTGCAATTTTGGGGCGGTCCTGAAAGAAACACTGTCACAACTTATCCAGGTCAGACAAAACAAAATGTACCTTCGCGCTGTTTCTTTTTTTAAAGGGCTATGTACAAAAATTCTAGAACATAGCTACGTTTCAAATTTACTGTTCTTATCAATCAATTCGTTTTGTTGTTGTAATTCCCATTTCTTATGAATGAGTTGCTTACAACCGTTTTGTCGAATAGGCGAGCTGAATAATCCCGTTAAGATCGTCTCCGGATGAAGAAGCAAAAGGCAATTTCGAACCAGGTACGTTACTGCGATGTCCGTATGCTCTGGAAGAAGTCGATTGTGCACATGGAAAATTTGACGCTATTACTGAAATTAATAAAGGCGGAGTTGCAGAAAAGCAGACTTTTGCGCTTGCAAAGAGAAAAAAAGAGTAGAGCGTCGTAGCGAAAATAAAGCGATTTCGGTCACTGTTATATACGGTGCACAAATTCCAATTGTTAGCGCCGGGACAATTAACGTCTTATCTGTCTTCACGATAAATACCGGCACCCGGTGGACCGTTTGTAACCCTTCCATTTTTCGAATTCCACTTTCTTTTTTATGTTTGAGGCGACCCTACGCCGGCGCGGTCTCTCTTCCTCCTGCTTTTATTTAGTTATTTTTGTTGCTTTTTTCTCTCTTTCGTTATTTACTTGACGTTGGAACCATCGCGTATTTTGTTTTGCCCCAACATACGTAAAGCTTAGCTTACAGTTAATGAGACAGGTAGCAATCCGCTGTATGATAACAGGATGAATGTCGAGTTGAGTTAGCTTATAGAGTAAACGTTCTTGAGGTACCTGTGAATGTTTAGTTGAGTATAGCTTATAGAGTAAACGTTGTTGAAGTACTGTATCGAAGGCTTTAGCAAAATAAATAAAAATGGCATCAATAGTTTTAGAAGCATGGATATTTTTGTGCAGATTAGTATCAAATTAAAAGAAATGAAAGCCGTTTACAACTCCCTGTAATGCCGAATTAGAGCGCAGCTTCTGGAGGAGGAGGAGGGAAGGGTACTGAGGGGAGAGTTACTCCCTCCTTTCTCCAGGTCACGCGACCTGGGAGTCATGCGGATCTGTGGGTCATGGTGACCTGGGGGTCATGGACCTGGGGTGTCACGTGACCTGGGGAGTCACGGGATCTGCGGGGTATGTGATCGGGGGTCGCGTGACCTGGGAGGTCACGTGACCTTGCGGTTACGCCGACGCCGACGCCGCTCGCCGGGAAACGGGCGCCTAAGAGCTGCGCTCGAAGAAACTATTTCCAAATGCCGAATTCGAAGTCCCTGCGCGATCCGCGCTGGTGCGTTGATGTCAAATATTGCGGAGTCGTGAGAGTCCACTGTCTTTCTCGACCCGTGCTGCTGCCACTGCGACCCGATGCGAGGAGGAAAGAAGCGGGAGCTAAGGGCGCCGGCGGACCGAGGAAAACCGGTTTATTCTGCGCGAGCGGTGCCGCCTGCCCAGGCGGCATGTTTTCCGAGGGGAGGATACAATACCAGAAGGCGACGTCACACCGGACTCTGATTTTTGGCATTTCAGAAAGAAGGGCCGTAGTGCGTTCGCGACTGCGTTAGAAAACATGTTACGATTGCCGTTATTAAATGTTATAAAAATGTCGCCTACAAAGCTTCTAAATTTCATGATTTTTGACGTCACGAATCAAAACAATCGAGGAGGTGAAGAGCGGGAGAGCAGACTGGTACGTAATTCGTTACAAGTAACGGGATTACTTGTAATTGATTACTTTCTTGTAATTTATTAATTCATCCGTTACTTTTCTGAAACTGCAATTTGTAATGTAATCTCAATGCTTTTTCAGTAACGAATTACTGAAATTACTCGTTACAATTCTTCCGCCCCATCAAGGAGAGAAAAGAGTGAAGAAGGGCAATGCAACGGCCTTCGCGCTTTTAGCATGCTAACACAAGACTCGGGTGAGGTGCTTGGCGTGGGAAAGGAAAGGAATTCACGGAAAGCACGAGAGCCCAGCCAGAGCCCGTTTTTGGATTCGTTCGTACGGTCGGCCAAGCTGGGCGGATTCGACTGTCTGACATGAAGGCAACAGGCCTCGACTTCTTGGAAAGCGAAGGAGAGCGCACAAAAAGAGCAGAAAACTGATGGCCCATAAAACCGTCGCGTGGGGTTCGTGAGGGCTAGGGCCGCGAACAGTGTGACCGTGGTGCATACGCCCGCCCCTCACACCCCTCTCGCCTCCTCCTTCTTCCCCACCCTTCTGAGTTTCGCCGCCCAAAAACCAATCAGTGTTTTTTTTTTTTGTTTGCTACATGAAACCGTCTTTTGTTTGTCAATGTTTCCGCCTACACACGCCCCCCCCCTCCCCTACCCCCCCCCCCCCCCGGGCAAACACGAAGAAAAACGCTCAAATGAGACCTCGCCCCTGCTCATCCTTGACAGCGCTGTGAAAGCGCTCAAATACTGGCTGGACCAACCAGCTATGTGGCTTCTTTCACTTGACTTCGCAACTAGGGATGCATAGGACAAAAACATAAGGGTGCGATAGCAGCAGTTCATTCGAACAAATAAAAATTAGCGTCAACCCTGCTGTCATTTTATACAGTAGCTTTCAACAGCAGGCAATAAGCTGGCCGGGGAGTCCAACAAAACGGCTTGGGACATCCAAGCTGGGGTCCCCGCCAGGAGATTGCGCCTACGAGAACTCAGTGCGAATTTTTAGGGAAAGGAAACACAGCCCGAGTTTTCTGAGAATAAACAGTGGCTGACTTGGACACTGGAGTTGAGAAGCTGCCTGTAAACGCGTGAATGACATGGAAGCCTGCTGTTCACTGAAAATTGTGCTTTTTTAAATAATTTATAAACGGCAAAATCAGTTCAGCTGAGAGATTGTGCATTACTATTTCGTGTGACGTCTTGGTTCCGATAAGTTTGGTGATCAAGACAGAAGATAAAGTGGGTGATTTTGTCGGATAACAGCCTTCATCAAAAAAAGTCTTCGAAATGTACCCAGACGCACGCCAGTACCGTATCTTGGTCTCTCAGCCACTCCAATTTAGTAGGTAAACCAGCCCCTATGTAGGCAACATGCAGCAAACATAGAAAAAGACATATCTTCAGGGGAATAGTGTTTTGAAGCTCGCCGATTCCAAACTCGAATTAATTCGAATGGTGTGCGTGCCTTCACCGCCCAAGTGCATTCGTCGCATGTTCATGAGATTTAGTTCTGTCACGGTTGTATACAGCGCAAGGCTCGTTTATCCTGAGCACCTGTTTCAGTCCTCTAAAATTGTATAGATTCGGTCTTCTAAAATTATTAGCCTAAAATGATGCGTACATAGTACTGAATGTGTTGCTTTTTTTTAAATTTTGATGGGGCCCGAAATTTTTTCCTTTGAACGCGTAGTATATATAGTGCGTCTTTTTCGTGTTTCTTTAGAGTAACGCAAAAATAATCGAGTAAAGTAACGAAGTAATTAATTGATTACTTTTTACAGAGAGTAATTTGTAGCGGTAATTTATTAAATTCTAGGCCAAGTAATTGTAACTGTAATTAATTACTTGTATTCGATGTAACGGGCGTAAGTCTACGGGAAGGACAACGCCAAAAATAAAAAAACGCGCGCGCGCGTAAGTTTTTTTTTTTTTTTTGCGATGCGTTTTTTTTGTGTTGTTATGACTTTAGCTTGCATCCTTTTAGACAATAAAAGAAAACAAAAAAACGACTCCCGGGGTGTCCGTGCCCCTTTAAGCGTTTGACGGTGCGTGGGTTGCAACGGACGTGACGGCATTCGCTTATGACAGTGACGGAAAAACTCGCCGCATTCCCAGTGCTTTTACGAGATCGTTCACCTCACAAAGATGAACCCGCTAAGCATAACCGACGGAAAACACAGCTCGCAGAGCGCACAACTGTTCTACCGTTTTTTCTTTTTTTACGTTTTAAGGAATTTTTAGGTTTGTTGAAGAATACGTTACAAGGTTTGTGTTGTAAAATAAAATGGAAGGTCGACTGTAATGCAGCGATTTGCTGTCACCAGCGAGACGTACAATGCCCTGTGGGTGAAATGCTTGCACGATATTCCACTGCGAGAAAAATGCGGTTTATTATCCATTTCATATTTACCTCTTCTACATACGCATGACAGCGATCGCATCGCGTTCACTGGCAAAAGCGCGATGAGTGGACAACTATTTTCAACCATTTGCGTTCGTTCCGATCTGCAAAAATCAATGCGTATTGCGGCTGATTTTTTTTTTTTAACATGTAGATGCGTGAGCAGTTTATACGGCGTGCAAGTTCTTCTTGCCCTTGCGCACGTCGCGAGTTTGTTTACCCCCTAAACGCGCCGCACGTGCATTAGTTTCCCCCGACATCATCCAGTAACGGTGCGCGCTTGGTCTGCCTCGTCATCGCGCGTTCCCTGCGCGTTTTCTGTCTTGCCTTTTGATTGCGCGTTCCAATGCGCCAAAGACGCACATTGAAACACTTGCTCGTCGTAGAGTCCCCGTTACAAGCGCGTTATTTCATCCGTTGGGAGTGTAAATTTTGCTCAATCGTGCATCGTACGCTGTATTTGTTTTTCTCTCCAACATTAACGTCGAGAAGTCTTACTTCCGTGACTGTTTCGAAGATGCCAGACCGCTCTGAGCCTAGCAGTTGTGATTGGCTGAAAGGGATCCCGAGTAGCTCTAGCGGCGAGGAGGGGTATTTCACCCTTTGCGGCGGTCACGCCACAAAGAGTGAAGTGCTTCTTTCATCATTACACTGTTTTTGGTAGCAGTACATGTTCTATAGAAATATATTTAGGTTCGATAGAGAAGCGACATTCCGCCACCATTTCGCATTTGTGAAGAGCCATCCGGTCTGGATTGTTTTTATATCTGGACATACGACACACGAGGCCGACGCGCAGTATGCATTCCCAAACTCGGGAAACAGACGATGCAGGCCCGCGTTCGTCGGCAGTTACCTGGGCCGAAGTAGAGTAAAATTAAGACGCCAGTATCATCACGAAACGCAAAGAGGATACGGATACATGGAAGTTAGGGACAACGCCAACTTCGACTGAATAAAACGTGTCCAGGAGAGCGTTGAAGTCCTGTGGCGGCATCTCACACCGTTAACGCTTCGCCGCACAGCGAGCGTGGCCTACAAGCAGCGCTTGTCGGCATAGTCGGAAAAACTCATATTAAAAACAAATAATGTCTCAGCAACAAAAAAATATTACTTTTCTATACTATCGTTTCACATCCCCCGCCCAGACGCAGCCGATGCTACGAGATTACATGACGAATCACAGAGCGTCAAAAGGGCACCATCATGGTGTTCGTAATGTTTCTGCGCAGGCTCTATCATCGCTCGAACCAATCATAAACAGAACAAGCCTAGCGACTTGCACTTTTTGACGCTGCTTGATTGGTCCCGTTCCCCACAGCATCCGCTGCGTCTGGACGGAAGGTGAAACGAAGTATAGGTTTTCTCAGTATGTTGAAGAGATGAGGTGGATTGAACTTGCGGCTATTTCGAAAGTTGCGGGAACCGATGCCCACATTGCTTCTTCTGGCCCTCAATAAGGCCTTAAAGGGGAACTCCGCCGATTTTTTGAGCTACCTAGTCCAAAGGCATAATCTGAGTGCGGATGGCTTCCTGATTCCTGAAATGCCATCTCGTTCTCCCAGATTCACCCTAGTTAATTAAAAAAGTCATATTTGTTTGCTGCCGAAACCGAAACATCGTTCTCCCTAGTTTTCCCCAGTTTTCCCCGCCAAACAAGCGTGACGTCACCGATGGGTAAGTGAGGCGCGCGGCCGGCAATCGGGTATGCTGGGGCTCCGCCTTTCTCGCGTCTAACAGCGAGAAAACCTGGGCGTTCGTAGCTATTTGAAGCTGATAAGTATCTACATTTTGCACAAAGTATGACCTTCGCCTGCGTGCTAAACTATAAAAAAAACCGGGAACAATTGAATATTCGATAACACCGTTTTTGCAACTCGGTAGGTTCAAGCCACGGCTCGCTAGTTTCGTGATATCGCTAGTAAATCCGTTCTATTTTTATTAGAAGATGGCCTGGGGAAGAAAGGTCGAAGAGTCACGCAATACATTTTTTGACAAATTGCCAAAGCACCACGGAAAATGCTTCGAATGTGGGTACAGATGCCCCACAGGCTCGTAGTAACCTGAAGGAACGTGCCATTTGTTTTAGGTTATCTTTAGAAAAGTTACTGTTGCAGGCGCCAGCACGTGTAACTACTCTTGTGACATGAATGTGCTCGTTGGTGCCTAAGTAATTTAGCAAGAGATCTATAGACCATTTCTGAAAGGCGCTTCTGGTCGATGCCATTTTCAGCGTTCTGTCGTGTGGCGCGTACATTGCTCGCCTTCCAAAGCGACGAACATGTGCGTGCTGGACTGGGACCTAACAGATGTAGACTACGATTCTCATAAACAATGAAATGTATAGAATGGAATGAACTGCATTCGTGTAGATCAGATGGCAGGTTACTGGTCGCGAAGATCGTAGCAAAATGACATATAAAAGAACCTGCGAGCACCAAGGCAAACATCAAGGTGCAATGGAATGCGTATAAAATACACGAATACACTGTTCATCTTCAAATAAAGAATATTTGCTTGAAGATACAATATTGGTGAGGCACAGAAAAACATTATAAAACTTTTAATTCAAAAATAAGTTAACAAAAACACTAAGAAAATATGTACCCGTATTTTTTCTTTAACTTTCGGAATATAATCCAACGCGTTCAAACACCCATCCACGAGAACACAAGGGAAGGGGGTAATTCTATATAAGGTTGTTTTTTTTTTTAATTAAGTTTTGGTATTGAACAGTTTCCATCAGCTGTATATTCGCATTCCTCCCCTTAAAAACATTATTATTTTCATGGTTTCAAAAAAGCTTTTCAGGCCTTTATAAAATTTCTCCGCAATAGAATAAATTGAAGACGTTTTCATCACTTCTTCTGCAGAGAATATTGCATGCCAACCATTTTACAACCAGGCAAAGGCTCTATGGTATATGAATGTAGCTCATCACCTGCTCCATAAACCTCTGTAATAGCAGACAGAAATAGCAATATGTCGAAAGTCGTGTCTCAATTCAGACTTGAACTTTGTTTAGACGTTTCACTTCTGTCTTCAACATATCGGCCACGTGAGTGGAACCTCGAGAGTACCCCAAACTGATTCAACGTTCAAAACAAAAGTCGTGTTTATAAAAAAAAAAATAATATATATATATATATATATATATATATATATATATATATATATATATATATATATATATATATATATATATATATATATATATATACCACAAAATATTTGCCCTTTAGGAAGATGGTCGTCGAAGGATGCCAAATAAGTGATCTCCAGAAACGTTTCGGGACTGGTAGGCTCTTCGTCAGTCAAAACAAGAACACTTCGTTTTCCTTTTCTTTCAATTAGAGAAAAAACGGCCGCAAAGAAGAAGAAGTAATTGGAAAAATGCTTACCGTTTAGCGGGTACCTACTCAAGTAAATTCTCACTTAAAAGTTTAATATATCCCGATAAAAAAGCAGTAAATATTATTCAAGTAGTTGAATATAATTATTATTATCATAAGACCAGTTTTTGGGACATGTGGTTGGACATAATCAAACATATATATATATATATATATATATATATATATATATATATATATATATATATATATATATATATATATCACTGAATCACTTGTGAATAACAATTGTGACTGTGCAAGATGTCGACCATAGAGTTAGATCATGTACAATTTTTCATGATATTATTAGCGCTCTTTTTTGGATGGATGTCGTGGTGGTCACCGCCGGCTTGAGTTTGCTGCTTGCCGCAGCTGTTCCAGTTGCTGAAGGATACTTGACTCGCAGCACGCGGCTATTGGCGACGTGCGCGATCGAAAGCGTCGCTCTGATCGGCCTTCCCCGATTGACTGAATGCTGACTATGACGTCAGCAAAGGAGTTCTCATGGACGGAAATAAGAGGAACGTGAGGACTTCAATTTTGACGGTGTTGACAGTGTTGGTTCAAGAACGCTATGATTTCAAGCTTCCGCCATGCTAATTACAAACACCATCGAACTTGTTGTTCGCAAGGCAATGACGTCACGAAAGGTAACCGTTCGAGGGCGCCACCGAAACATCTCGCCGCTAATAAAGTATACCGAGCATAAGTGAAAATGTTTCACGTGACACTAGTTCTCTCGGCACACAGCTCGCGCAAAAGCACCTTGACGTGGCTGGCCTCCATTGCTGCCCGGGAGCGCATTTTTGTTTCTCGCGTGCACGAAAACAAGGGTAAAAAAGAAGCTTTTTCCAGCACTGTTCCTACAATCTATCGCGAAGCACAGATTGATACCCATTGCAAAGAAACTTTCAACCTTGATGCTGGGAAAAAATAATCTCGATCGCTGGCGCCTGCAAAGCCACTTCGCGGCTGCCCGAGTCGCTCGTCCGCCTGCCCACCCGTGACGTACAAGGGTAGGAAAAAAATTTTTTTTATTGTTGCCAGTAGAGAGTCGCTTCCTGGAACTTTCCCGGCCGGCGTTACTTGAAAATTCAATAACTTCACGGAAAATCTTTATTTTTATAAACTATTCTGGTTATCAGTTGAGAAAGGGTTATTGATGCGGTCTGCAAATTTCCAGCCAAATCGAAGTCTACCAAAAAATCGGCGAAGTTCCCCTTTAAGGTAGCAATTTCGGGCCAGTTCGTTCATGACTGTATCATTGAAGATAAAGAGGCATTCGACAGGATCGTGTGTAGAGCTATTAAGAACGTAGTTTAAAGGACGTCGGCGGTATTTATCAAATTGCGCCGGGCGCACTGCGCATGACTAGTGCATTGTCATGCGAGGCGTTGTACATGATAAGCCCGATATAATGACTACCTAAAAGTGAAAAAAAAAGAAAAACACAAGGCCGAGAAAGTAGACACACAAGAGCGCTCCCTCTCTCTACTTCCTTGTCCTTGTGTTTTTTGGCCATTTTTTAAGGTGATCAATAAGGCCGTTTCTGCATAAACTGAAGAACTTGTCGTTTAATAAAAACGGAACTAAACGAGGTATTTAAAATTTAAAACGTGCAATGTGGTTATTCGTTCTATGAGAACAAACGAAAAAAGTATTGTAGCTAACGTCTAAATCCAAGTTGACTAAATAAACTCAATCAATCTCATAAAGTATTTTCTTTCTGGAGCTCAAGATGGCGTTTTTTAATGTTAAAATTTTACTGTAAGATAACTCATGTTATTAAGTAAGGAGGCGCCTACCTAAATATGTGCAGTACCCTACCGTTTTTTACAATGTTTCCTCTCAAATACACGGGGTTCATGCAAATTCAAGAAATTCAGAACATGTTATCAGCAAAAATAAAAAGTATTTTTTTCCCAAAAATACTTTTCCTTGGGTTTCAGAGGCTTCTTTAAACAAAATTATTTTTTTCGTATATGCCAGACATGAAAAAAAAAAAATGCCGCGTCTCTTTTTTGCATGGAATGACCCGAGGAAGAATGTACGTATTGAAGGAGACATCAGTAACCTAGACATCAGTAACCTAAACCTAGATAGGGATATAGGGAACCATGGGGTTCCCTATATCTCTATCTAGGTTTAGCTACGATGCAGGCCGTGGGAGTCGTCGTCACCAATGGCGGTGGCCTCCCGGATACAAGGAACAGAGGCCGCATTCCCCGAAGGAGCCGGCCATCCCTTGCCCACGTAGGGTGTAGGGTCTCCTACCGGCCACACCGGGCGCGTTCATATCTCCGAGGCGACATAAGCCGGCCCCGAAGGAGGGCCGGGGCTCTCGTCGGCGGAGGCCCTGGCTCTACGGAACTCGGTTTTGCTTTGTGGGCCTCCGATTTCCCGTGAATCTGTCTACTGCGGCAGCGCGGGAAACCGACCGACCATTTGCTGTATTACCCAAGCATCAAGGAGAATGCAGGGATTGGTGTTCCACGCGCAACACGCGCACGCCTTCCCGTATAAAAGATTCGAAGTAAATAACCAAAATAAAGCGTTGACGAACGCGCGTGCAAGATGCCATTTGTTTTAGGTGTTTGCTTTACAAAAGTTGCTACTGCTGACGCCAGCACGTGCGGCGCGTGGAACACCAATCCCTGCATTCTCCTTGATGCTTGGGTAATATTGCAATAGGTCTATCTAGAGCCACTAAATAAGCTACGCTTCAGAGTAACGACACTTGGCCATATTGTGGCTTAAAATCATGGTTGCCAGTTATCTGAAGCTTTATCTGAAATCACAGGAAACGCTTTTCCGTCCTCCACAAAAGTTTAAACAGTCCGCGACAGAGAAAAGCAATATTACATGAGCTTCCTAACACCGAATCAAATGCTGAGAAGTCGCACTTTTTAATCATGACGATCTGCAGTTTCGTCTGCTCTTCACAAGCCCCAATATGGCGGCGCCCACGAACAATGTCGGGGAACGGAGTGCCGATACTCTAAGCGCAGCTCATTTGAGTGGCTCTAGGTCTATCGAGCCAGCGCCCAGACTTTTCCTATCTAAGAACAAAGTGTGCTGGCATTTCAGTCAATAAACTCGTCGAAAACGGACTCACTGTGCTGGTGTTGTCTCTCGTCCACCGGTGCCCAAAAAGGCAGTCAATGGACAGACCCGGCCGTAGCCGCACAAAGAGCGGACTACAGAGTAGGTATTTACCTAAATGAGAACTAGGGGTTAATTGTGAAATCAAACAAGGTATAAAAAGGGTCGTTGTCTTATTATCTTAAGAGATGGCTGCCAGACTCTAGCGCACTGTCATTAAGCTCCAGCTAACCGGAGGTTTGCGTATCCACTCCCGACGAGATCAAAACATCCACGCTGTGGAGTCTCCAAGGGACACGTCGAGGGAAAGCTTGCCAAGAGCGAAGGTTCTTGGACTTGTGCTGCGGATCGGGAGGCTTCACGTGTGGCCACCTCCTTTCCTACCGCAGTTCACACCGACGGATTGCTGCCGTTGACGTCTCATCGGAAATGATGAAGTTCACATGGAAGCATTTCGCCCATCTCATGTTCTCCTACGACATGCAGCCTGCAGGATATTTTGGGGTCCGACCGACATGACCCACTTCATAAAGAAACTTATCAGTCCGGTCACGCCTATTCATTATTCTGCTCACTGGGTTAAGAACCAGAAAATGCCACTCAAGAACGTCGCTGTGTTGTTGAAACCGGGGCGGAGACTGCTTGCTTCTCTTCAAAGCTTAAACACTCGCTAAGCGACAGTGAAGAAAGCTGGAAAGGAAGGACCATCGCTAACAATACGCGGAGGTGAGACGAGGCGTCTGTTGACAGTTCTTCGTGAGCAAAAGGCCTGGAAAAAAAGGGAGGGGGGGGGGGGGAGGGCTAGGAGGCAACGCAAGAAAACAAATATACACAAAAAGCTAGAGACCTTATGACTTTTTACACCCTACGATAGAGCAGCATAACTTTTGTTGGTTTTACAAATGAACCTCTAGAGCCGACGTCCTGCGGCAAAGCCCTGTGACGAACACAAGTTAGACCGAACAATTTGAGTGAAGGCTGGGTGTAGTTTTTTTTATTTATTTAGGACGTAATATATCAATCAATGTTTTGCCATTCAATTCAATCCAAGTCAATTCAAACGGTTCAGGAGAGCTAAAAATAAAATAAAAGATGTACAATTCAAATATGACGAGCTACAATGTTGCCACATTTAGAGAAATCACCTGGTTTTCTTCACCTATACACCGTTCCGTTGGGCTTCTGGCCGGCGCCATTTTAACGAGTGTGGCGCCGCCTACCCTCATCCGGGCATTTCGGAGAATCTGAGCCTGCCCGAATGACCGACCGCCATTACCGGACTGTTAAGGCCTGTCTCGAGCCACACGGAGCGGAGCGCAACAAGCGTAGGCGCTTACCCTCGCGCTAAGCGCGTGCTGACGGGAGCGTTCACCAGCTTTGTATCGCACCATCGAAACTGCTGCTCATGGCAGACGATAAGTAGCTGACGGCACGTGAGGAGCGCTACATCAGCGCTTCGCTGCATGTGAGAACCGACCTTTACCCTGCTCCACCGAGTCACACCGATCGCAGCTGCTTCTGCCAGTACTGGCTGCCGTATTTGGCGCCCTCGGCTCATTGTCTTCGTCCATGAGGAAAGCGCCATTATCTTTAATCGGCGTGCGGCAGGGGAAAGTGCATCCCGCTTTCCCGGCGTTTTTTGTGAGTAATCTTTGGCGCGGTTCTGGGGCAGTTCGTCGCTCCCAAAACCGAACTCTGGCGTTTCGATCGCCAGCGATATTGGGGATCGCTAGTGAAATTGAGGATCGCCAGTGAAATTGAGGATTGAACGAAGCCAGAATGGCACGAATTACGGCATGCGGAATTTGCGCTGAACTCGAGTTGTTGCAGCTTGGGGGCGCTGGGAACATTTGGACAAAGCGACGCGGTTATCGGCCCGGACGTGCGCTGCCACGTCTGATTTAATTGAAATAGTAGAAACCTCAAATTTAAATATGAATCGATATATAAATACCGAGTACAGATAGCAAGTGCGACGGATCTGTACTTTTTTTCTGATTTAGAATCCACTGTCACAATATTGGCACATTGATGTACCTCTCTGTAATCGCCTCGCGTGAAAATTATTTGTGCACAAACTGTGTCGCGGCGTGTACTACGCGAGGCTGTGTTATATATATATATATATATTCGTGTTGGAGAGTCTACCACAAAGCTAAGGCAAAGTCTGAGCTCTGTGCCCAGTCTTGCTGTGCACAGTGGCGTCAGACCAAACTACCCCCCCCCCCCCCCTTTCCGTCTTCCTTCCATTTCCAAACTTTCCCAGCAAGACTGGGAAAGTTTTTCAGTTTGAGTTGACCAGGTAAAGACAGCTTGCTGCCAAAAGATGTCGATGCTGCGTGGACATCGCGGGTGCTGCTGTTGTTTTCCATTTTCTGCAAGTAATTGAAGCGTTCGGCCATTCGCACTAACGTATTCATAACAAATTAACAATTTCAAAAAAAAAAAAAAAATTAAAACGATCGAATTACGCATACCCGACGCTTCAATTTTGGCTGCGCATTTTCGTTTCGCACCAGGCGTCGCCTGCCAATTACCACCTGAAGAAAAATATAGTTATTAAATCAGTGGACCAGGAGTCACGCAACTGTTTTCTTTTTCAATGTCTAAGCCGCCCCTCCGCTTACCTTTCGGTCCGCACCCACATTCATCCTGTTTGACAGCGCGGGTCTCGCGCACTGGAATTGGCGTTTATTTCACGTTTTTTTTTTTATTATTTGTACAACCAGTTACAGCACAGTGCTGCCCGGTCGATTCTTTTCTTGCATAGGCCATGTCACGCGCGAAAACACGCTATATTATCAAAGCGGCGTCTAACATTGTCGAAACAACATGCCTCCGTACACTGCGCACGTGCTTTCTAACAGTCCACTCCGTGAAGCAGACGAGCTTTGGAGGGAAAGGGTAAGCGGAGCGTTGGCGCAGCGCTCTGGTTCGAGAGTGTTTTTCCCTTTCTGCATCGACCTACTTGGAACGGTGTATACCATGCCTACAATAGTGGCTAAACATATTTTCTGATATATTCATAAAATGCATTTAAAGATGCCAACTGCGATATTTTTGCGCCGTCTATGTATAAGATTGTTGGTAAATAGTTTGTGAATGTCTCTGAAACGTGTTTACTTGACGTGCTTTCTTATTTTTTGTTTGCATAGAAATCCTTTATTGTAATTTTAAATTTTTTGTGTACCTATTCTAAACTGTTCACATAATAAATATAACAAAGTATTACTACGCGCATACTTATATTTAAAAATGACGGCTGGTAAATTACCATTGTGAAACGTTGGCAAACAAAATTCAAAATTTTTTCTTGAAAAAAAAATAGCTATAGCGTATACATATAGCTGAACGCACCTTCCAGGAATATGGCTTTCACATATATTTTTTCGATAAAAATAAAAATTATGACCCGTACCATCAATAATCATCTGACGTGGAAACGTACCGTGAAATGAAAGGTTTACAGAACTTCCGCACAAGGAAGCCTCAACTTTTCGCCACATGTTCATTTGTGTGATGCATTTCACCCAGTGAAATATTAAAGTATAGCGTAGCTCAGTTCTTCTAAAGAAATAAAAATAAAAATCATGTCAGGGCCGACGGCGAACGTGTTCGCAGACGTCCGAGTCAGCGATGATTGTAACTTGCATCACCATCTTCCTATAAGCGACCTAAGGAGACGATTAAATTTCGGCTGATTTTCACGAGCTATTAATTACTGAAAGGCTATATCTTAAATGGCCTTTCCCGAAACCTCGTCCGTGTCTATGAGAGACAAAAGGAGAAATGGCTGGACAGTGCTTTCCTCCTTGCAGCTTAGTTAGGTACGAGAGGAAAACCCGGGTGAACGCCTTGGGGACGTGTGTTGCTTTAAGTTCGATCGTTTTTCTTCGCGGATTCCTCCACTTTTTAATGCGAAAGCATTAACTGTCCCATGGACCGAAACCGGAGTTATCAGCTTTTGAAGCCACGCCAAACGGCACTCAATTTCCCGTGTCCTATGGAGAGAAGAAGCCTGTAGTCTGTAGCAGCCACCCTATGGGCTGGCGCGCGCGTAGTTCCAAGGAACGCCGCCCCACAGAGAAGCCCTCTCCATGGCGCAGCGGTCGGGCTGCCGGTAAGAGGAGCGACCGGCCGCACAGCCAGCAAGAGCCCGCCCAGGCAGCCACCGGAGAGGATGCACGACCGAGCTCAGCACGCGCGCGCAGCTTGTAGGAATACGCTACGGATAGAATGCTTTCACATCCCGACATGTTTTAAGTGTCTTTGTTTACTTCCAGATTTAATCAAGAGCTAGCGCATTCAATGACGACAATTCCCTGGGCATCGGAAAAACGGTGTTCGCTAATAAGCGGCACGAATAACAACCGAAAGGGCCGAATATTATCGTAGGACATCTTTATCGCATACGGGATCCGACAAGGCAATTTCGGCTGCAATGTCTTCACGCTTCATCGCTTTTCAAATAACTAAGAACTCCGGCGGCAGTGTTGCTAACAGTCCGTGAGCCGAAAATATATTTCCCCAACGCCATCTTCTTGAGTGTACTCGGAACATTTTGTAAATGGAGCACCTACCCAACTTATACGCTGTACCGTCGATGAACACGCGGTACGCTCGCAAGGTGAATGCAAGTTTTCTCGTGAAAATTGCTGTTTCAGCTGGTAAATTTTTCGTAACATAATTTAATCTTAATGTTGATATTTTGCAGTGGTGACATTGACTCGATGTATTTAATCTACAACGTGTAGTTAAAGGCGCTTTTCTGTTGTCGGGTGAGGGCTGAAATAGTAGAAAAGTAAGTTCTATCAATAGAGAGTTTTAGTAGACCGTTTTCATTTTCCGCTCCGCTCTGAGGGTGCCATACTGCGCATGCGCGGCCCGCTTCGCCGAAATGGAAAGCGGAGGTCAAAAAACGCGTTTTAGTAGACCGTTTTTCTTCAGCGTAAGAGCGTTTGGAGAGCGTTCGAAAATTCGCTTGCGTAGCCCCACCAGTAGACGTTTATAGTACTAGTAAGACAACAAAAAACTAAACGTTAACACCAAGAATGTGAAGGGAGCGTGTTTGTAAAGGTAGTAAAAACGAAGGCGAGAAAAATAAACACAAAAGAGTAGGCACACACCCGAAGAGTATTAAGCTATAAAATATAAATGTAATCGTTCCTCCCTAGTGTGCGAGTGAAGCCGAAGGTATAAGCATGATCACGGCCGCTTGATAAGGACTCCCTTGGGAGCGGCCTGCCGTATGCCTCGCGCCGCCGGTGAGAGCGATAGTACTACTTTACCCCGCAGCGCCAGCCGTGGCGCTCGTTATCGGCGAAAGGCGAGAGAGGCGCAGCCCGCCCGGCGCGGCCTGGTGTGGCGTTTTAGATTGTTTTTCGTGAAGCGGCAAGTCTCATTTGAAACGAGTGCCAGATTGCATGAATGATCGCGACAAATCTGTGTCGAATAAAAGCACGTGATTCTTTCTGCGAGGAGCTCACTCAGCTGCAGGGTGCGCGTTAGAGCCGCATTCAGCTGGCAGTATGAGCGAATTGTCGTTTTCTTGTTCCCGTCCCCGTTTCTATTACCACTGTAATATATGAGTTATAGTTGGATATAGCTAGGCCGTATAATTTCCGATTTTAACCGATGCTCGAGCACGCTCGAGCTGTGCCTTTATTCTGTGAGGGACAATAAGAAACGGATTCCTCGTGCATAACTTCTGCAATATAAACTTCATTGTTCACGAACAGATCAAGGGAGTCATATAGTTCGCAAGCGGAATACCCCTTGGGAAAGAGGCTTCCGCGAAAGTCTCAATATATTTTCTAGAGAGCTGTTTAGGTCACCAGCCGAGTTAGCCAGAAGAGGTCTGAGGAGCTTCCCGAGAAAGAGCTCGCAGAGTTCTTAGCTGTGGTACCGGTCTCTGCAGTTAGTACACCACATCAGCGGGCAGTCCATAAGGTGTGGAAGCTCAGCGCTCGAGAGAACCTTGCCAATTCGTCCAGAACGACGAATCTCTGCCGACCGTAGAGGCCTCTCGACAAAGGTGCAGACGAGCTTGCACGGCCAGACAGCTTCAGGTCGCGGATAGCCAGAGTCCTCGGTGGTCAAGGCTAAACACGGGCTGGAGTTTCTCCGAATCGCGAGATTCATTTCGCTGAAGTTACAGCTTGCATTCAGGTTACGCCGTCCTGCAAAGCTGAGCCGGGTTCTACACATTAGCCTTCGCTTGCTTCAATCAGCGCTTGAAATTCGTCGGAGGTTTGTCGCAGTTTTTTAATTCGCCTCGTTCAGTCGTTTGGCTTGCATTTGAAGGCGGTGCGCGTTTTTCTTGGCATCTTCCGCCGAAACCTAGCGGTCAAGTGGGCATGACGTCCAGACATTCTTTCGCTTCCAGCTCTTTTTGCAGGCAAGGTTCAATAGCCACGCCGCTCATCAACAGCTGGTCTTCTTTCAGCAGGGGACTGGATTTTGCGTTGTTGGCTTCTACCGCTCGTATGCGACGTGGACGCGTTAGGTGGCACACGAACAAGCGTTCTGCGCTGCTTTGAGACCTGCTGGTTGCATGTACAACGATACAATGGGAATTGGAGTCGGCACCGCTGTCGGTCGCAGCAACTTCCGCTTCATTCCTACCTTGTAGTCCTCCGCCTTAAAGGCCTATACGTACAACCTCGGCTTTCTGCAGGGAAGATAATCCACATAGCGCTCCCCTCTCCTAAGCTGCGAGGGGGAGCCAGGTTGGGAGGCTAGGTAAAAACGATGAAGAGAATATAGGAAAGGAGTGTGACGGGCAAAAGTGGAAAGCAAGCGAAGTGTGTTAACGGCCTTTAAAATGAAGGGCAGCACACGACGCTCCGCAGAGCTTGGTCGCTGCGGCTGCCCTTCTCGCTGTCTTCTCGCGAAATGTTCTTCAACCAGGCATCCCAAAATTTCTCTCTAGACGGAAGCCTTCGTCATGGCAGAGTTCCGGATCTCTCGCAGCATTTGACTTAAGCAACGCGGCACACAACGGTTTTGGAGGCGTCGCGTGCTCCGTGGCCCATCTGCACACTTTAAAACTGTGCAGAGACAGACAAAAGGCGGCTGTCCACGTCTCTTTTTTCTCATCCGTCAGTGGTTATTGCCATGAAACTGTAGAAACGAGCAAAAAAACAATCGAAAACACAAACCACACATGCGAGCACAGGGTAAAAACTGCGATATTTTCTCCACGCAAAGCGGTGTAAAAGGTGGGACAAGCGATTTTTGCGGCCTTTTGCAACCGCGAGCAAAGCGCCTCGGTATCGGTCGAAGCCAATGACGGGCAGATATTTTCTCTGGGTCGCGGAGCAAGAGCGCGTTGGGCGCCTTTTTCTATACTCTTTTTCTGCCTTATGATGTACCGCAGGAAAGGCTACAAGCGCGAGCTCCTCGCTCTATAGGCACATCTCGGCGGCACAAGCTCTCGACGCGTTAAGAGTAGGTCCCAACGCTATGAGCTCGCGGCTTCTAGACGCGTGCGAGTACAACATAAGGTGAAACAGAGTATAGCTTTCAGCTCACAAGACCACTCCCGATGTGCAGCGCCTCCCACGGCAGATGGGAGAAGTTCTCCTCTCACGCGCGCTCTTTTGTTTTCGGAAAAAATCGGCAGGCCGCACCAACAGGGGGATCGAGAGGCCGTGGCATGATCATGTTGATCTTAACGGTACTTGCACTGCACGAGCGCGCGTGCTGGTCAAGGACGCTGAAAGGCCGGCACTCGCTTATGTAGCTTCTGCTCCACTCGAAGTAAAACTGAAACAGATTTACGTATTCGAAGTAGAAATGAGTATGTACACATGCATCATCATGCATGTATATACTCATCAAATTATCATGTTCACTAGACGCGGCACCGCGGGCCTTCATGGTAAGGGCTGCTGCCTTTCCGCGGTGCCGCGGCTCTCTAGAGCCAAATAAATAAAGACTAAAAGACTAAAAATAAAAGAAAAGGACGAAGTTTGCGAATTCCGAGTACACCCTTTTGCGAAGTACGAGTACAGTGTTGCTCAAGGCTAGCAAGGCACCTGCACGATGAATCCCCGTGGTTCTCAAGGAAGGAGACTTCTACTAAGGAGATTAAGCTGGCGAGACATCAATGATTTCTATCCCTCATGTCATGAAGCGCCGAAGCTTCCTTTACGAACGTGGTTTGCTGGAAATTGCCAACATAGAAGAGAAATCCTTTAGGAGGCAATCCCGCTTAAAGAAGGACCTGGCTGCTCTGCAAGTGCGCCTCCAAATCCCAGCACCTGACAGATCGGCGCAAGGTGTTGCCAATCTGGAGAGACGCTTTGCATGGATCTTTGTCCACTGGCCTATCGCAACCGTCTGCTCGAACTTGGATGAGCGTTTGCATGGAACTTGTCGGTGTTCTCCAGTATTGTGAACCTCATCGTGGGTCACATCAACGAGAGGTTCGGCCACCTGCTCGCTGACATGAACAAACATAGGTGGTTGACCCTGGCGAAACTGGAGCTGTGCTCACAGGTGAGACCCTGCATGGTTTGTGTAAATTTCGCGTTCCCATTAATCTTAGCACAGCTGCTCTGTATAGTAAAAGTTACTTTTTTTTTATACGCCAATAATTTACGTCTTCACTTTTGTTTCGGCACAAAAAACAAACAAAAAAACAAGGTGTACATGGGCAGTGTCAGGACAAGTCATGACGAGCGCGTTTGTAATCTGAGTTTTAGTAGGCCACTTTTATGAGCCCTTTCTGCTCTACTTTACGCTCTGCAAGAAGCATCGTCCCCACCGCGCATGCGTGGCCCGCTCTGAGTTGGAGCGTATAGTTAGCGGAGTGAGCGTGCGCTCCGCTTCACAACTTGAAGAGCGGACTGCCCTCAGCGTCCTTAGCGTGATCGCTTAGATCTCAAGATGGCTGCACCCACTCAATACGCGTCGATGTTTTTCACCGTGACCTCAGCTTGAAAGAGGCCGAATCAAAAAGTAAAGCGTACGCCCCAGGCGTGAAAAGTAAACCATTCCATTTGAGTTCTATGTAACACAAAAGAACATAATCAAACGAAGTGAACGAGTATCACCTTGCAACCACGGTGTCTGTAAATTCGCCGCGTTTTTGTGGACCTTCTATGGCTATGCAGTCAGATGTACGGGAGCGCATGCTTGAACGCCGATTATACCTGTGCACGCGCCCTCCTGTTGAAAATGCCACTGAAAGCTGGCCACGAGCATAGCGCTTGCAAGCCGCACCAACGAAACCATTCCTCTCAAATTTATTTATTCATATTCGCTCGTAATTTTTGAATTGTTTAACTTTCCTCCGGAAATGTTCTCCTTGAATTTCCTTGGTAGGTTTAGAAAATAACAGAGACTTGAATGCAGCCTTTTTTAAAGTGCATGCCATGCTGCCACCATTCTTCGAGGCCGCCTTATTGTGGTCAAGCGTCTAGGGAGCAAGAGAGCTGCGTCATTGTTTGTCGCGGGTGCGAGTCTAAATGTATTAGACACGAATGCTGCGTCAATGCTGGATATGAACTCGGTTCTGGTCACAAGTCTCGCACTAAAAGCGATGCCCAAAATATGGCTGCCGAATATGTTACCCGGCAGTGATTTGAAAAGAGTTACCGAAAATGGTCGAAAGAATATTCCACGTCAAGTTTTTGTCGGGTGAAAACCAGACAGGCATAAACAATGCAAAATTTATCAAACACAACACTAGACTTCTAAGCAATAGCGATAGACTAGAACGCTTTTCAGAAGTTTCGTTTTGAATTCCGGTGTAGCGGGCCTCGCATGCACAGTTTGACGGCCTCAGAGCTTAGCGAAATTTAAAAAAAAAAAACTAAATCTTCTTTTTTTTTTTGCATTTACGATAAAAAGTGTTTTACAGCCCTACCATGGAAATACACTTTATCTTATATGAGTAAAAAGTCCCATATCACCTGTTTTGGTAGTGTTTAAATACTGCAGTGTTGTAAGAGTGCCTCTTTTTCTTTTTGTTAGGCCGTCAGAGACAAGGGAGCACCCCTGGACAACTGTTGGGGTTTCGTTGACCGCACAGCATGCCCATATGCCGTCCATCGAAGAATCAGAAGCCATACTTTTCTGATCACAAGACGGTGCTCGTCGTGAAGCCCCAGGCAGTGATGTGCGCAGAAGGCATAATTTGTCATCTGGACGAACCCTACAAAAACCTGGGGCATGTTTTTATTTTTTTAATATTAGAATGCGTAAACTGATCACACTGGATCATATCCAAGCTTTTGTACTGAACAAAATACTTGTCCAGCTAAGCTGAAAGGCATCAAGAAATATTTTAATAAAAAACATTTACTAACGACTCCCATTTTACTTCTCAGATATGCGTGTGAATATTGCATCTAATCAAATTACAGTGTTACTGTTGACTTCAGCATTGTAAAAGTAGTCTGTGTTGGGTGGCCTTCTATTGCAAGAAAACACTGTAGCACAAGTGAGGCTGAAAATAGGAGGGAGCTTAAGCCGAAAAACGCACTTTCAGAAACACACAAAAGAAATGAAAAGAAGTGTAGCCAAGCAAAATGGTTTCATGTCATCCTCCAATGCACATACATACACTGCGCTCCACTGTTAATACGAACACGATAAATCGCTTTTATTTGCAGTTTATTTCTTTGACAGCTATTGAGAGAGCTGAAAGTTTGTCGCTCAGATTAGTGCCCCAAACGAGCGCTTTATTTCATACCAATAGGTTGCTGTCAGCCACTCGAATTTAAGCTGAAAAATAAAAACAGGATATTGATAGTTCCCGCTATCAATGTCGCACAGTGTACATAAACACCAGATACCCTATCACAAACCGAAGCATACGAAGAAGAAAAAACTCATTTCATTCGGAATAGAAAAAAGTAGAGACATAAATGGAGCACTCACTTTCGCTCATTTGCACTGTCTTGCCGCCTAAACCAAACAAAATATTTGTCCGTTTGCCGACCGCTTTAGTCTTTAGTCTTTAGGCACCATGGAAAGGCAGCAGCCCGTATTATGGAGGCCCGCGGTGCCGCGTCTATAGGAACATGATAATGTGATGAGTATGTACATGCAAGATGACGACGACATGGGTTGTTGGTATTGGGGAGGATGGCAGTCCGATTCGCAGAAGTCCAGATTTCGTGGAGGCGGATTGGGCGGGTGAGCAGCGAGCCAAGGTGATTTGACACGCCGTTCCATCGGTGCATGAAGGAGCCCCAGGAACATGATGGCGCCGTTGCTCACTGGGGTCCACTGGGGTCAAAGCATCAGGCTCCAAGGAGGTAGCCCAGCCAAAGTAGAAGCTGCCGCCTCCGAGGAACCGAGGCCCAGGGCACAGATTGAGGCACTGCCATCGCCCGGTGTGTCATCCTCTCAACGTCGTTGTCGCAATCTCGCATAGAAAAATCCAGCCCGCTGGCTTAGACTAGGCAGCACCTGTTCCCACCGTTCAGGGGCCGTGAAAGGATTGCGGCCAGCGATTTCCCGAAGCAGCCAGAGGTTCTCGATCACCGTGAAACGTTTTCTTGAGGACGCCATTTAAAACAAATTCTGCGCAGCCATCTTAGTGCAGAGAGGCTCATAGCGGTCAAGCGCGCTCCCAAGCATAAAAACACCATCTACTGAAGCTGTACTAAGAGTGGAACGTGCTTCCTAAAATAGCGAGGAAAGCGGAGCTGACGCTTCACGCTCAAATCTCAGAGCGGGTCGCGCATGCGCGATGGCGACTCCGCTCTCCATAGAGCGGAGCGAGAAAGCGAAAACGGTCTACTAAAACTCTCTATTAATCTTGAATCGCGATCTGCCTGCGTGATACGAGAGAGCCGTGAACTCGTATTGACCTGCTACGCAACGCGATTGTATTCTTCATATTTTTAAAATTAGGACATAATGTAGCTGGAAATAAAACCTCAACTTTCTATTGCTGAAACATGCTCATGCATCGCTTTCGAACTCAGTTGAATCAATAGAGAGTTTTAGTAGACCGTTTTCGCTTTCTCGCTCCGCTCTATGGAAAGCGGAGTCGCCATCGCGCATGCGCGACCCGCTCTGGGATTTGAGCGTGAAGCGTCAGCTCCGCTTTCCTCGCCATTTTAGGAAGCGCGTTCCACTCTCAGTAAAGCTTCAGTAGATGGTGTTTTTCTGGAAGGGAATTCGAAATGGGTGCTCGCCACTTGAAAGCATGCTTGGGAGCGCGCTTGACCGTTATGAACCTCGCTGCACTAAGATGGCTGCGCAGACTTTGTTTGAAACGGCGTCCTCCAGAAAACGTTTCACGGTGGTCGAGAACCTCTGGCTGCTTCGGGAAATCGCTGGCCGCAATCCTTTCACGGCCCCTGAACGGTGGGAACAGGTGCTGCCTTGTCTAAGCCAGCGGGCTCGATTTTTCTATGCGAGATGACGACGACGACGTTGAGAGGATGACACACCGGGCGACGGCGGTGCCTCAATCTGAGCCCTGGGCCTCGGTTCCTCGGAGGCGGCAGCTTCTACTTTGGCTGGGCTACCTCCTTGGAGCCTGATGCTTTGACCCCAGTGGACCCCAGTGAGCAACAGCGCCATCATGTTCCTGGGGCTCCTTCATGCACCGATCGAACGGCGTGCCAGATCCCCATGGCTCGCTGCTCACCCGCCCAACCCGCCTCCACGAAATCTGGACTTCTGCGAATCGGACTGCCATCCTCCCCAATACCAACAACCCATGTCGTCGTCATCTTGCATGTACATACTCATCACATTATCATGTTCCCTAGACGCGGCACCGCGGGCCTCCATGGTACGGGCTGCTGCCTTTCCGCGGTGCCGCGTCTCTCCAGAGCCAAAATAAGACTAAAGACTAAAGCAGTCGGCAAACGGACAGATATTTTGTTTGGTTACTTTAGGCAGCAAGACAGTGCAAATTAGCGAAAGTGAGTGCTCCATTTATATCTCTACTTTTTGTTTTCCCAATGAAATGAGTTTTTTCTTCTTCGTATGCTTCGGTTTGTGATAGGGTATCTTGGTGTTTATGTACACTGCGCGACATTGTTAGCAGGACAATCAACATCTCGCTCATTTTTTCACCTTAAAGGGCAACTCCGGGGTTCATGGGTGATATTTAGAATAAGGTATGCTAGCCAACGGCTTCGGCGTCGTATAGGAAGTCCCCATGTCAAATATTACGATCTTGTAATCCTCCTTTAGACCCGATCACGAACTGAAACCGAAACTGCGCCCGCGCCGGGCAACGTGGCCCCGCGTCGTCATAGTCTGGGACAACCCACGTGGTACGAACGTCACCACACGCCGCGCGGACGGACGGATTCGACGGAGCAAGCGTCGTGTCGTCTGCTCCAAACGGTCTCTGCTACCCGACGACGTGTGCACTACCGCGGCCGACGCGCACTGTCGCGAGGAGACTTATGAAAAACCGCACCTCCTGTGCTGCCCCTCCTGATAATTTGAGCAGCTGACTCACACAACATCGAGTGCCTTTGAGTTTTTGACCAGGCATCGCAGCACAAACCGTTGAACTTTCGAGTCGCAACACTTCCGGTCTTTCCGACGGCGAAAAGCGCGGAGCTGGCGGAGGCCCGGAGCGCTCGCTCAGACGGTCATTTGCGCATGCGCGTTCTGGATCACGTGAACATCGGTATGCACGCCGCTCGCGCCGCCTGTAGGCTGCGCCTCAACAAAGTAAAAACAAGCAAAAAAGCGGTCCCAGACTATGACGTGAGCGCAGCGTTGGCTACGCCAGCACGCGGTATTGACTGCGCTGTTCTCTGCACCGCACATCGGCCGCTAGAACTAGCAGATTTGTGAGACTTGAGGCATCTCAAACTTTGTTTACCAGTTTAATAAACTTTTAGGCTTAATTACGTCGTAAAACTTGACGTGTAGTCTTTCTAGGTGATACTAAAGAGAACTGCGTTGTTTTTTCAGCATCGAAAACGAAGCGGAGTTGCCCTTTAAATTCGAGGGGCTGACATCAACCTATTGGTGTGGAATAAAGCGCTCGTTTGGGGCACTAATCTGAGCGACATACTTTTAGCTCTGTCAATAGCTGTCGAAGAAATAAACTGCAAATAAAAGCGATTTTATCCTGTTCGTATTAACAGTGGAGCGCAGTGTATGTATCTGCCTTGGGGGATGACATGAAACCATTTTGCTTGGCTACACTTATTTTCATTTCTTTTGTGTGTTTTGGAAAGTGCGTTTTTCGGCTTAAGCTCGTGCCTTTTTCATCCTCACTTGTGCTATGGTGTTTTCTTGTAACAGAAGGTCACGAAACATTGGCTACTTTTACAATGCTGAAGTCAACAGAAACACTGTACTTTGATTAGACGCAATATCCACACTCACATCTAAAAAGTAAAATGAAAGTCGTTGGTAAATGTTTTTTTTTTATTAAGATATTTCTAGATGCCTTTCAGCCTAGTTGGTCAAGTATTTCGCTCAGTACAAAAGCATGGATATGATCCACTGTGATCAGTTTACGCATTCTAATATCAAAGAAAAAAAGAAAAGAAAATGACCATGGTCTTCGTAGAGTTCGTCCAGCTGACAAATTATGCCGTCTGCGCACATCACTGCCTGGTGCTTCACGACGAGCACCCTCTTGTGACCAGAAAGTATGGCTTCTGGTTCTTTGATGAACGGCATATGGGCGTGCTGTGGGGTCAACAAAACACCAACAGTTTCCAGGGTGCTCCTTGTCTTTGATGGCCTAATAAAAAGAACAAATAGCACTCTTACAACACGGCAGTACTTAAACACCACCAAAACATGTGATATGGGACTTGTTACTCATATAAGATAAAGTGTTTCCATGGTAGGGTTGCAAAAAATGTGTATCGTAAATTAAAAAAAAAAGGTATAGTTGTTTCTTAATTTTGCTAAGCTCTGAGGCCGTCAAACTATGCATTCAAAACGAAACTTCTGAAAAGCGTTCTAGTCTACCGCTCTTGCTTAGAAGTCCAGTGTTGTGTTTGTTAAATTTTGCATTGTTTATGCCTGTCTGGTTTTCACCGGAAAAAACTTGACGTGGAATATTCTTTCGACCGTTTTTGGTAACTCTTTTCAAAACACCTCCGGGTAGCATATTCGGCCGCCATATTTTGGGCATCGCTTTTAGTGCGAGACTTGTGACTAGAACCGAGATCATATCCAGCATTGACGCAGCATTCGTGTCTAGTACATTTATACTCGCATCCGCGACAAACAATGACGCAGCTCTCTTGCTCCCAAGACGCTTGGCCAAAAGAAGGCGGCCTCGAAGAATAGTGACAGCATGGCATGCACTTTTAAAAAGGCTGCATTCAAGTCTCTAATATTTTCTAAATCTACCAAGGAAATTCAAGACGAACATTTCCGGAGGAAAGTTAAACAATAGACCGATCTCACCAGCCAGTTTGACTACGCCACCGCTGCCGCAATGCATCGAGGGAACTTTAGTCTTTCTGCACGTGCGACAACCTCGCTGGAGCTCTCCGCGTGTGGGGCACGAGACAGCACGAGCACTCTCGTGTACTGCCGTTTGCCTCTTGTGAACTAAAGTTATGGCGGCGTCACGCATGCGCCCATCGCTTGGTGAGATCGGTCTATTCAGAAATTGCGAGCGAATAAGAATAAATAAAGTTCAGAGGAATGGGTCTTTTGGTGCGGCTTGCGAGCGCTATGCTCGTGGTCAACTTTCAGTGGCATTTTCGACAGGAGGACGCGTGCACAGGCATAATCGGCGTTCAAGCACGCGCGCCTGTACATCTGTCTGCATAGCCATAGAAGGTCCACAAAAACGCGACGACTTTACCGACACCGTGCTGGTTGCAAAGTGATACTTGCTGAGTTAGTTTGATTCTGCTCTTTTGTGTTACATAGAACTCAAATGGAATGGTTTACTTTTCACACGTGGGGCGTACGCTTTACTTCTTGATTCGGCCTCTTTCAAGCTCAGGTCAAGGTGAAGAACATCGACGCGTATTGAGTAAGAGCAGCCATCTTGAGATCTAAGCGATCACGCTAAGGACGCTGAGGGCAGTCCGCTCTGCAACTTGTGAAGCGGAGCGCACGCTCACTCCGCTATCTATACGCTCCAACTCCGAGCGGGCCACGCAAGCGCGGTGGGGACGATGCTTCTTCCAGAGCGTAAAGTAGAGCATACAGGGCTCATAAAAGTGGCCTACTAAAACTCACAGATTACATACGTGCTCGTCGTGACTTATCCTGACACTACCCATGTACACCTGGTTTTTTTTGTTCCGAAACAAAAGTAAATACCTAAATTATTTGCGTATCAAAAAGAGTAACTTTTTACTAGACAGAGCAGCTGTCATAAAAACATTGGAAACGCGAAATTTACACAAATCATGCAGGGTCTCACCTGTGAGCACAGCTCCAGTTTCGCCAGAGTCAACCACCTATGTTTGTTCATGTCAGCGAGCAGGTGGCCGAACCTCTCGTTGGTGTGACCCACGATGAGGTTCACAATACTGGAGAACACCGACAAGTTCCGTCCAAAAGCGCATCCAAGTTCGAACGGACGGTTGCGATAGGCCAGTCGACAAAGATCCATGCAAAGCGTCTAGCCAGATTGGCAACAAACTGCGCCGATCTGTGGAGTGCTGGGATTTGGAGGCCCACTTGCAAAGCAGCCAGGTCCTTCTGGAAGCGGGATTGCCTTCTAAAGGCTTTCTCTTCTACGTTGGCAAAAACCAGCAAACCGCGTTCGGAAAGGAAGCTTCGGCGCTTCATGGCATGAGGGATACAAATCATTGATTCGATGTCTCGCCAGCTTAATATCGTCAGTAGAAGTCTCCTTCCATGAGAACCGCGGGGATTCATCGTGGATGTGCCTTGCTAGCCTTGGGCAACACTATACTTGTACTTCGCAAAAGCATTTCGCAAAAGGGTGTACTCGGAATGCGCAAACTTCACCCTTTTCTTTCATTTTTCTACTTCGAATACGTAAATCTGTTTCAGTTTTAATTCGAGTGGAGCAGAAGCTACAAGAGCGAGTGCCGGCCTTTCAGCGTCTTTGACCAGCACGCGTGCTCGTGCAGAGCAAGTACCGTTTAGAGCAACATGCTCATGCTTATACCTTTGGCTTCACTCATACACAGGGTGGAACGATTATGTTTATATCTTAAAGCTTAATATTCTTAGGGTGTGTGCCTACTCTTTTGTGTTTATTATTCTCGCCTTCGTTTTTACTACCTTTACGAACACGCTCCCTTTCACTTTCGTTTGACTGTTGGGTACGCAAGCTTTTTTGAGTCTTACTATACATCTGTTTAACATTGCTTATGATGTACCGCTAGAGACACTAGGCTTACTAAGCGCGAGCTCCTTGCTCTGGGGCATCATCTCGACAGCACAAGCTCTCGTGACTTATAGAGCGGCTGCCAACGCGCATGAGCTCGCGCTATCTAGCCTTCGTCTAGCTAGTACAACGTAAGGTGAAACGAAGTATAGTACTATGATCTACGTCGACTTGTGGGGCTACGCAAGCTGAATTTTTCGAACGCTCTCGAAACGCTCTAAAGCCTGGTTCAGACAGTTGCGTTTGACTGCGTTTGACTGCGTTGCGGCAGCGAGAAACCAGGACATCCCTGCTGCTTATATCGCGTGCCAAGATGATTCCTTGAATTGGATTCCACGCTTCATATGAAGCACAGATGTGCCGGTGACTCGCTTTCGGTTCTCGACGCAACGCAGTCAAACGCAGTCAAACGCAAGTGTCTGAACCGGCCTTTACGCTGAAGAAAAACGGTCTACTAAAACGCGTTTTTGGATCTCCGCTTTCCATTCCGGCGAAGTAGGCCGAGCATCCGCAGTTTGGCACCCTCAGAGCGGAGCGGAAAATGGAAACGGTCTACTAAAACT
>JAZHYW010004473.1:0-17049 GCA_037355805.1 Ixodes ricinus
AGAAACCTTTTGCAGAATTACTTAAGCAGCAAGGATAATGCCAGGAATGTAGGAACACGCGCTGCATGTGTTAGCGACTGCAGCGGTAACTGTATATACGGCAAAAATGTAAAACAAGTGGCGCTTTGCACGTGCGTTTCCTCAACGCGGTATTTTGATTATTTACATATAACCTTTACACGGAAGGCGACTGCGTGTTGCGCGTGTATCTACTTTGCCAGCATTCTCCTTGGTGCTTGGTTAATTTAGAGAAAGGTCTATTCGACTCCGAGCACCACAGGGGAAATTCTTACCATCAGTCCCAGAAAGAGAACTGAAGTCACTACCACGATGAAGACAAAATACGCGGACGGAATGCAGAGCACGACGACAAGTAGAGACATAGACGCTATGTTGGCCATGTTCATCGCAGCGTAAAAGGGCACGTCCTTGTCAACCAGGTCGATGTCACGGCTGAACCTGAAACAGCCATGAGAATTGAAATTGGCAAAAAAACAAACGTTTAGGTTTTACGCGCCAAACCAGTGAAGAGCATCTGGGACGCCCCGCGGAGGGCAGTAAGGATTAACTCAGACCACCTGTTGATCTTTTGACGTGCAACCGAAGACTCAATTGCACGGTGCCTTCTCCGAAATAGGCCTCGTCAGATTTGAACCAGTCAGAATAACAACAAAGCTTCGCGGTGTTGAACATAGGTATATGATACATGTATTTCTGACAAGGATAGAGCTTGCGCGAGGTGAGGTCAAATGACCTTTCGCCTAAATTACCCAAGAATCAAAAAAGATGCCGAGAACATTGGTACACGCGCATCATGCGCCCTTCTCAGTATAAAAAATTCGAAGGAAATAACCAAAATAAAATAGTTGAAATATGAACGTGCAAAATGCGGTTCGTTTTAGACTTTCTTTCTTTAAAACAGTTTGATGCAGACGCCAGCACGTGCAACGTCTGCCCCTATGTTGCCGACATTCTCTATTGCAACTTTTACATGAATGCGATCGTAGCGCATCAAATCGAAAAGGGACCAATCGCACGCAGCCTGTCTTTCTAATTGTTTCTCTTCTACCATCTGCTACCAATCAAAATGATCAAATCTCGATTCGATGCGCTATGGTCGCATTCATGTAAAGCGCAACCTTTGTTTAGTGTACAACGCTCTCAAAGCTGCAGGTGCGAGCATGTGTTTTGATCACTCAGATCATTTGCTCTCGTTCTTGCGCAAACGAAGCCATAGATGAAGCCACGGTCTGGTGCCACTAGCTTTGACAGCGTTGTATACTAAGCGTGAAACGGAGTATTTTCGGCGAGAAGTGAGTGAGGACACTTCAACTTCCTCTACTGGTGCAAGCCCGTGCAATGCCAAGCTTCTATGCACTAGGAAAATTAAAACATAACTACGTGGGTAGCACGCTCACTACCCAAAGTGAGGAGAACAGAAGCGCCCCTAGCGAGCTTTTCACCGCGAATAGAGTCCTCGTATCACCGAAGAATGAGCTCATTAACAAATTTTAACATAAAAAATAAATTCAGACATGCCGGCATTAATGCACACTGACAGGATTGAGTAGAGGTACCATTCTGCTAATATGTCTTTTGAAGAAAATGAATGTACGGTGTAATGGGCATTTTAGGCGAGATGATCTGTGTACGAGTGAAGGTTCGATCTAATATAGAGGTATTACATGACCATCTATGTTTCCTAAATTCCTTCAACAAAGTTTAGTCACAAACTACAAGATGCCCAAAGAGTGACTACGCAAAACACTCCTAGTAGAAGGGCAAAATCTATTACTACAAATGCTCGCCAAAGATAAAAGAGGGCTCATAAATATTTTATTCAGTGAAACCTTCGTAAGCAGTTACGTAGTGGCATAGCCTCTTCTATACTGACAAAGCCTGGCAGATCGCCATGAGACGCGGCCGCCGAAAGTGAAAAGGTAGAGCGGCAGACAAGAGGCATGTAACGGGCGCCCCGCTGCGGCGAGACGTCCAAACACACTTCTCCCGAGCGATGGAATGTCCGCTCGTGCTTCTCGCGTTCCTCGGGCTACCGCCTCTTTTCTCGTCGGGTTTGAAAACCATGTTTCGGATCCTCGCCTCTGCAAAAGCTGTGCGCTGACTACAGGCTCCGCAAGAAATGCTCTGTGCTACCAGATTCTCGCGCTCCAAATCTGCGACCGGGCACTCTATGGCTCCGTCATCGAACTGCCAGGCTTTGTGAGTATAGAGGAGGCTATGGTAGTGGGGACGAATGTGTTGCTAGGCCTAAAAAGAGGTCACGATGATAATAGGTGGTCATGCGATTTTCCTTAGCAACGTATTTCGTACTCATGAACAAAAGGATTCTACCAAGATATTTGTACCAGTAAGCGTCTCATGGACCTACACGCTACGAAACAAGATGCGGTCAGCTACAATTCACCCATGGGAGTAAATTTGACGTATACCTAGATGAAGAAAGTCCAAAATGAAAATAAAAAACAGTGCCCTTTCTAAAGCCGGGCTCACACATTATGACAATTGCAAGCATGGCGCTTCGCTGGTGCCCCATGCGTGCAAGCACGTGCAGCGTGCGCGTGAGCGTAGCTTTGGTAAACTTGCAATTCACTGTACTTGCCCGCACGAGCAGAGACATGGCGGCGGCCAGATACCATGCTTGCAATCGCGTATTCGCGGAGCGAAGCTCGCTAAAGGTGCTTCTGTTTTCCTCGCTATGGGTAGTGCAAGTCTTATACACACGGAATTATGTGTTCATTTTCATAGTCCACAGAAGGTTGGCATTGCACGTGCTTGCACCAGCAGAGGACGTTGAAATGTCCTCCCTCTGGGTTGTGAGAAAAGTCCACCAGGCGGCGATACCCAAACTTCTCGCCGCGAATACATTATACAAAAGGCAGCCTGCAAACAAATTCGAACGCGAGTCGCCGCGAGATCCGTGCTTCGAATGTCGCATGGCAATGAGTTCAACGAGGAAACTTGGCACGTGGCATTCGAACCACAGATATTGCGGTGACTCGCGTTGGCAGACTGTCTTTTGTATGATGTACGAGTAGTGTTACCCCGGCTTTAGATGAATGCTCAAGCCCTTTTGTGAGATTTGTCATATAGCGCCAAAGTTTCAGCTTTCTAAGACTTTTTGAAAGCATTTGAGACGAAATTACAATACTACGCGCACATACCAGCTAATAGTAAGTTGAAGAATAGCGGCCCCCAACGCTTTGGGTCTCCCGAGCAGTTTAAGGCGTCGCATTAGCATGTGCAGAACTTCTGCGCATGCGCGGCGTGACGCCCTAATCTTCTTGGAGCTCCCCGAGCATTTGGGCCTCCATTCTAAAACTCACTATTGTCACGTCTTGCGCTTTCTGCTTCATTACCTATTAATCACCCTTCCTATAGGCGTGGTGTCGAAAAAGGAGATTGGAGACCTCATGACGCTTTGGAGGAGTTGATCGTGAAACGACGCTGCCGCTCGCAGAGAACCAAATAAGAAGATGACCCAGTGTACCAGGTTGAAGACGCACATGACGACAAGGATCATGCCATATCCCAAAATGTACTCGTGCTTGTGGGCAGGGTCTGGGTCTGTGGACCATAGGCTGAGCCAAAGGCTGGAACCATACTGAAAAATAATGATCCAGAAGGATCCTGAAATCTACGACATTAGGCTGAAAGTCTAAATCCCGAATGTACCGAGTGTTCCGAAAAAAAAACGAAAACCGTGATTTACTCGCCGCAACATTTGAAAAAACAAACGCACCGCCGTATACCTAGCCTTCGCCGCATTGTTGCGTTGGCGGTTGTAAACATATACCAAAGTTACAAAGCTTATCGCTACCTAATTTAGAAGCTATAAGCGATTTTCGGACATGTTCAATGGGAAATGGCATCAAACGGTGCCCGCGAATACGTGGAGATGGATTGTAAACTCTACCGGGAACTCACCACATTTTTTAACTTGAAACGTCCGAAAATCGCTGATAACTTTTGAATTAGATAATGCTATGTTCTCAACTTCGGCATCGGGATCGGACCGCTGGCGCTACGTTTGTGTGGAGACTGAGCATTCGGCAATGCACCTATAGTTTATTTCCACAATAAAACAACAACAACAACAACAACAAACGCGGTTCTTTCTTCTGCTAAATACCCGTTCGTTCAAGTTCAACCAGGCGCCGCTTCGCTAAAAGTCAGTGGGTGTAAACAAAATTGAGCAAACCTTGCAACCGTAGGCCACGTAAGTCGTAAGGATCGAAGGCAGAAGAAATTTCCAGCCTACCCTTTTCGGGTATTCGCGGTAGATGTGCCATCCCACCTAATAAAATAAAGTTAAAAACAAATGTTAATGTGAATGAATAACAGAGAACCCATATTCCCTAAATATTTCACAATTTGAAGGTAGTCTAATGCCACTAGGACTACTTCTTGCGCTTCTCCCGCATAACGCTTTAGATAAAAAAGAAAAAAAAGAAAAAAAGAATTATATATATATTGGTTGAAAAAGCGATTAGTATGTGCGGAGTGACTGCATGTGAGACTTGAGGGAAACAAAACAAACAAAAAACACAGCTGCTTATTAGTTTAACAAAACGACATCATACGAATGAATATCTTTGTAAGTTTACGTTCCGGATCGAAGGAGGGCAGCTGTCGTGCCACAAAGGACGACCGGAAGTTCATTAAGACAAGTTAGAAGGATAATTAGAACATAAAAACTCAATCTCCGTTGCACAGCAACTAGCCAAACATAAGCCTTCGTCACTTTGTGGGCACCAAGGCCAGGCCTTGAACCCACCAACAGCAGTTCTGTATGGGCTAGCCGACTTAATGCGAGCTAATTAATTGGGCTAACTCAATGAATGTGAGCAAAGGTGTCGAAACTTGAATGACTAAAAGTCATACTAACATGCAGGATCGAATAGAAACCGAAGTAAGCTTTCCTACTCTTCAGAAAACAATGGAAATTTATGGAGGGCCCAATTATTAATGCCGCGAAGATCCGCATTATACACTAGCGTGTAGAATGTAAAGCTTAATATTTTATTGGCCCGGTGGCCATTGAATTATAAATAGCAGCGCGGTTTGATGAAGTAAAACAACTAACCTTGAAATAAGATCCGACTAAACAACACAAAATGTGACACGTACAATAGGGCCTTGCGCTTAATTCATCATAAAATAAGAAGCTCACAAAAACGAGAAAAAAAAAGGACTCGTGTGACAGACGAGCGCTCACTCACAATTGGAAGTTTAATAGGGCTTCACGAAAAACGAAGTATAGTTCCTTCCCCGGCTGCACATGCGCAATAGCCCCCCCCCCCCCTGGTTGTAACCTAAAAACGAACAAAAACCTTAACGTGACACGCACACGTTAAGGTTTTCATCCGTTTTTTATTCGTTTTTAAATTACAACCTGGGGAAAAGGAAGGGGGGGGGGGGGCGGCGATTGAGCGGCGCATGTGCAACCGGGAAGCGACTATTGTTCGTTTTTCCTGAAGCCCTATTGAACTTCCAGTTGTGAGTGAGCGCTTGTCTGTCGTACATGTCAATCTTTTTTGTCCTGGTTTTTTGTGCGCTTCTTCTTTTATGATGAATCGGTACCAACTAGCCCAGCTTTCAACCCTGCCGCGTTTATTCCTTTGTCTGATACCTCAGTGTTTAACTTTCTTCAGACAAACAACTCCAAACTCGCTTATTTCTTAACGTAATTTAAAGTAACTCACGTTTCCACTGTTTACTTTTTCGTCGTCCGCGACTCTGCATCCTTTTGGAACGCCATTTTTCTTCACTTCACCATTGCAGCTGAAAAAGAACACAAATAGAATTGTAGGCAAATTCGTCCCATCTAGGCCTAGACAGTGTTTAGGTGATGTTTTACATATGAAGCGTGACAATAGACTTCTCTCAAAAGTACGCGCTTTCCATTATCTGCTGCGATAGTTAACAGAGTCCGCCATAGTTACAGCACTTACTGTCTCCATGTATTGCAAATGGCAACCTCCAATGCAGCGCAGATTGACGTGCTTTTGAAATTGTATATTAAAACAAGCAAAAATACTTCCTATTATTCGTTTCACCTAAAGTCCAACCACAGTCGACGCCACGAGCTGATGGTACCAATCAAACAACGTCAAAAGCGCACCTGCATGAAGTTCGTAATGTTTTTGTACATGTTCTGTAATCGCTAAGCCAATCATAAACACAAAATATGTAGTTGCTTCCGCTTTTGACGGGGCTTGATTGGTACATTTACCTTGTAGCGTTGTCTGCGTGTGTACTTAAACTGAAACTAAGTATAGGTGCAATGTAGCATTGCTACGCTCAGCCGCCGATTTTCCGAGTCTGTTTTAATATGTAATCCGTACTTTCAGACGTACTGCAGAAACGCAAGACATTTTTAGCGAAAAAAAATGGTAGATAATCGCACCGCTCACCTAACGTCGGAGCTCTCTTCAGTAGAGTTCATCGCTTTATCGCTAACGGCTCTTTTGACATGGTCTCGCAGAAAGGCGCAAAAGCCGCTTTCATTTCCCGCCAGGAGGTCGTTGTAGGTGCCTTGCTCCTGAACCCGACCGTTCTCGAGATACACAATCCAGTCCGCTTGCGATAGGAAGGTGACCGAATGTGTCATCAATATTCTTGTCTGAAATAAGCGTTAGAAATATTACCGTACATTTAAACATACTTTCGCTCGGTTGAAGTACACTGAGCGACAAGGTGTCTTTGTATCTTCGTTTTCCGTAAGTGCACTAAGCTGATGGCTACTTGTTTTCGTGCTTGGTTGGTTGACAGATTTGCGTCCGAGTGCTCTCGGGTGCTTTGCATTCTCCTTGTAACCGCTTCCGACAAAAAAAAAAAAAGCTTATTACAGAAAGAGAGAAAGACAGAGAGAAAATAAATCGAGGCTATGGTTTATTAGTTTATGGGTTTATGGGCCGCATTTGCAATACGAGTTGCGGGGAGGTGACGAAACCGATGATCGTCTGCAAACCTCTCCGCCTTCCCGCCTGATTTCCTTCTCGCCATGCGAAAACGCAGCGCATGCGCACTTGTGACCGATTTCCGCAGGACACGTCCGCCATTAAATTGCAAATGGTCCCTTTTGTTTGAGGATACTCTTTCCAATCTAGGCTCTCTTGAGAACGCACTCGCACGCTGGCGTCATTTACAAGCTCGTCCTGAAATTGCGTATAAATAAACTGACAGTTTTGCAGTATTGGCGATATCAAATATATGCAGGGTGATTCCATGGCAGTTCGTGCAATGATGGTCCGGGTCATAATTTTGATATTTTTGTTAAAAATATATATCAAATATATCTTGTTGAGAGGTACATTCAGCTCTATATGAACGCTGTAACAATTTTTTTTTTCACTGAGATATAAAATAAAGAGGCTCGAGGCGTGGAAATTAAGAATATTTTACGATGCTATTTTCCAGAGTCGTCATTTTCTCATCGAAGCTTTCACGTCACCATAACTTTTTAAATACATTTTGCAAAAGATGTACAGCAGATATACAAAATAATTAAAATATCAATACAATATTTCTATTTAAGCAAAAAAAAATCAAACATGGCATAAAAACGCGTTTTAAAGACATATTCACAAGTTTTTTTTTTTTTGCAAATAAACCATATCTCATAATACTTCACAAAGCATATAAAAACGTGCGTCTTTACATATTCTTCACGCATATATAAAGATAATATGCTCACCCTTAATTGTCTTCTTGTTATTAAGGCGGAAATGCAGCTGATTTCTCAAAATGTGGCAAGATTGGGCGTCGATATTTAAAAAGATCCATCTTTTATTTCTTTTAAACTACCCTTGGCACTTTGCAGTGACTTGAATTAACTTGTGATGGCAGAAGATTGAGTAACTTGTGACCTCCAAACGGGAAACGCTACAACAAACATTCACTCGGAGCGAGCCGACGGCTTCGTCATAGCGGCTTTGCCGCACATCACCAAACATTTTGAGCGTTATTTTATATTTGCCAAGGTATTTTATATTTTCCAAATTATTTTTCTTTCAAAAGGGGTGAGTATAACTCATGCGAAAAGGGGCTTTGAGCTGGAATACCATTACTTAGCTTACAATTCCTGAAACCAAAACGACCTTACCCTGCAAATTCGCTAACTATGCAGACATAAGCTTAAAACTCTCAGTTGCGCAAGTGGCCATGTATACATCCGGCCTACCGGCACATAATGACTTCCAAAGATGAGATGCCTGGATTCCTCTCACAGGTTTTACGGTGGTCCACTCTGCTTGCTTTACCGCACGAAACTCTCGAACCCGTTCCGCAGACAGGTGGAATATGCAGACATTTGTTACTTTTGCATGCAGCACTTCCACAAAGTCTTTAGCGGTGACAATCGTTGAGTTGAGCGAAGACCTCAAGTTGGCGAGCCTTGCGTGGTGTTTAAGAACCTCACTTGCTCCATCACCAGCGCTTTTCCCATGTCCAGTGGCTGAAAAGATCCATCTTGCCGAAGAGTACGCTTCCGGGACAATTCGTTCAATTGGAAGTGATCCTTGAAATGCGCCGCCTCTCCGTCTGATACAAAAAGTATTTCCGAAAAGACTGGGTAATGTTCATCAACATACTCTTCTATGGCCTCTGTGGCTAGAAGAGCGTGAGCTGTGTCATGCGTCGTGTCATCGCTGACAACGGCAAAGCATTGCGTACCTTGCGTGGACGTAGCCACATATGTGAAGAGGGACACTTGAGTTTTTTTTCCAATGAAAACTCTGCACTCCGGTTGAGAAGGTTAATTTCCATTTTTCAGCAAATTCGAAGTGGAACATTACTGCCTTGGGTGGTAAGGCGGTTCTTGTGTCAATTTCCTTTATTGTGATGTTTTCGGGGGTTTTCGGTGTTGGAGTGTAGTTTGTGTGTGTGTGTATTGGGGAAAGGAGGTTACGGCAGTAAAATGGGAGAGCGGGTTAGGGGTTCTGTCTCGGTCGGTTCACATAGCGTGGTGAAACTCATCTGTTTAGGTCCTTGGGAGAGGTGCCCGTTCCCGTTGTTGTCCTTAACCATGGAGTGATTTAGTTTGGTTAGGTTCGGTAAAGTCTTTGCGGTCGCATGTCATAATCTTCCTTATTTTTTTTCTTTCTGTGTGGACATGCATTTATTGTCATTCTTCTTGTGGATAAGCTCAGCTGCGTTTGAGATTTCTTTTCGCACTGTCTGTTATATTTTTTTTTATCTCGGGGTTTAGATTGCGATGTTTTCTGACCAACTGACCTGCATATTTTTCCTTACAACTACTCTCGCCTTATTTTTCCGTAACTGACTCTTCACGTATTTACCTTTGGGTTTCAAGGTAATGTGATGTGCTTACGATTCGTAACTGCCACCAGCAGTGACGTTCGCAGGTGTTTCTTGTTCTTGATAAAGGGAGGGGCGGGGGGGGGGGAAGAAGGGGGCGGGGGGGGGGGTATGGTCACACAACGATAAAGCAACTCCACTCTACACGATAGAGTCCCGCTTTCCAGCTTTTGACGCTTCCCTGAAGATACACGTTATGCGGCAAAGCCGCAATAACGAAGACGTCGGCTCGCTTCGAGTGAAAGTTTGTCGTAGTTTTTCCCGTTCGGAGGTCATATTTTACTCAATGTTTTGCCATCACAGGTTAGTTCAAGTTACTGCCAAAGTGCCAAGGGGAGTTAAAAAAATAAAGATGGAGTTTTTGTTTTAAATATTGACGCACAATCTTGTCACATTTTGAGAAGTCAGCTGCATTTTCGCATTAATAACAAGAAGAAAATTGAGGGTGAGCATATTATCTTGATGTATTCGTAAAGATAACTTAAAGACGCGTATTTTAATATGTTTTGTGAAGTATTATAAAAATAGTTTATTTGCACAAAAAAATGTTAATATGTCTCTACATAGCGTTTTTATGCCAGTTTGATTTTTTTTGTTAGCATAGAAATATGTATTAATATTTTTACTTTTTGTGTGTATATGTTGTTTATCTTTTGTGAAATATATTAAAAAGTTATGTTGGCGTTAAAGCTTAGATAAGAAAATGACGATTGTGCAAAGTAGCACCGTGAATCTTTTCAGTTTCCACGCCTCGAGTTTCTCTATTTTATATCTCAGCGAAAAACGTTGTTACGGAGTTCAGATATAGCTGAATGTTGCTCCCAAGAACATGGCTTTCATATATAGTTTAACAAAAATATCAAAATTATGACCCTCGACCAACATTGTATGAACTGACGTGGAATCATCCCGCAGTATCTTTAAGAAATTTACACTTATAACAATGCCGAGATTATTCCAAACTCAAGGGTAAAAAATGCGTAAAAACAAATAAAAACATTTACGCAGTTCGTAAGGGTTCCAAAGCTGCCTGAAAGATGGCGCCAGCATGCTAGTCGTGTTTTCTCGTCGTAAGCGGCCACATGAGGATGGATCGTACTAGAGCACACTCAAACAGAAATGTTTGAACCAGCGTATAAACTGATAATGCTACGATTCTTAATAACGACGGAAAACCTAAAGAAAGCTGCGATCATGTATTTCTGATGCAGTGCAATACCACCATTTCACATGCCGTGTTCACGAAGTGCCAGGAGCACATTTCCAGTTGGCACGATTCGTGTCACAGGTGCCTCTCTGGGAATCGTCCAAATTATGGCAATCCTCGTGGTCGGTCGCAGACTTGTGAAGGCGTGGGAAGTCCAGCAGCCCAACCTCTGGCTACTGGACTTCCCATCGACTCGGCTCGCCACAACTGAACAAACGTCTGCCGTGCCACATCTATGTCATAGAACAGGAGTCGGAGGTTCCTAGAACAACCGCTAGAGTCGTGGTAATCTGAGACAACCTATTTTGCAGCGAAATTAAGGGCAGATCAAGTGGACAAAGATATGGTAAATGCGTCCGTCGTGACGCGTTTCAGATGGCGGATCTTTAATCAACGATTGTGAACATACATATTTCAACAATCGCATATGTTACTATTGAATACGGTCGTTTTAAATGTATCGTTAGAGACACCCAGTAAAGGCGACCAACATTGCGATATAATCCCTAATAAAAGTCCATTAAATTTGAATAGATAAACAACATAAAACAAAATAGGCCGGCGATCTTTCAGGGGTTGGTGTTTGTTTGGGATTTTACGGTAGTGTAATCCGGAGTAAAAATAGACAAAACTGTTTCGACGAAGAATCAATAGGATTATAAAAATTAGCTCGAAATTCAAGCTGTACGATACATGGTCAAGTTGGGGTTCAGTGATGTCTTAGGCAAGAAGAACAATAGTGCTCCTGATTACCTTTGATTTCAAGATGCCGGACGGACCGACAACATGGTCGAAGAGGTGCGAAGCAACATGAATGTCAACGGCACTGAAAGGGTCGTCCAAAAGGTAAACGTCGGCGTCGTGAAACACTGCACGAGCCAGGCTGATCCTCAGTTTCTGACCGCCGCTCAGGTTGAAACCCTAAAGAATGAATCAAATCCAAGGTACGAAAAAGCATGTTGGTGAGACATTTTGTCGACCAACAATAAAAATGAAAGATGTTTACAAGTCTTTGTAATGCGAAAATAGAGCGGAGCTCTTTGAGGTATCTTGATTTTGCGATATATTGCGCTAAACCATGTGAGAAAGAAATATATATATATATTTGCACAAATATAGATCACTCTCCTCACATATTAGTTCTGCAGCCTCCTCCTCTTCCGCGTCTTCTTCCCTCCTTCGTACCCTCCCTCCTCCCCCTTTGTAGCCTTACCTCCTCCCACAACTTCCCCGCTGAATTTAGGTGGAAAATTGACGCCACGTGACCTCAACACCAATACAATTTCCCCGCAAAATTTATCGGGGAAAATGACGTCACATGACTTCGTGTCACGTCACCTATGAACAAATTCAGTTTCTCCGCTAGACTTAGCGAGAAAATTGACGTCACGTGACCCCAACACCAATTCAATTCTCCAATAAATTAAGCGGGGAAACTGAATTGGTGTGTAGATCTATGACGTCCCATAATGCAACACTGCGCTTTCAGTTTCCCAGCTATATTTAGCTGTAAAACTGTCGTCACATGATCTCAACACCAAATTTCCCCGCTAAATTTAGCGAGAAAATTGTGATGTCCCATAATACAACGCGCGCGGTTACGCCGACGCCGCTCAACGCGGAAACGGGCGCCTAAGAGCTGCGCTCTGATAAAAATAAAAATGAACACATTGCACGCGGATTGAGTACAACTAGTACCAACTGCTGCCACACTACCTCCCCTCCCCCCCCCCCCCTTCCATCCCTTTTGAATACTCTCCAACAACGTTAGGGGCAGGGATACCTTACACTAGTTTAGCTTCAGGTAACGTTTGATACAAAATCTGTAACGGATTATCACGATCTAGTAACACACAACAAAAAAGTACGTACAGAGTATTTCAATATACAGGGGTATGAGCCCTTCGTTGTACGTAAGAATATTACAAAATTATTGGCGACCTCTATCTCCAAAGTTCTATCTTGCATGGAAGCATTTAATTACGGAGCAATCATTTAAATTCGTTAGAATATAATTGAACAGTTCTTTCAGGGAGGGCAGAACATATTGCTTTTAATTTCCCCACTCCAGCTAAATGTAACGGATAAATCAACGTCACGTAACCTGACGTCACGCCACTATATCACGTGACGTCACGGTTTGACTTGCCCTAATGTCACGTGGCATGAGGTCACGGGATATCAATTTCCCGTCAAAATGTATCGGGAAAAGACACGGACGGATACAGACATACATTTCTGATGAGAGAGTGGGTTTCGACAAAAAGCATTCCTTGCTTCCAAAAAAGTCGTTAGAACTGCTGTGCTTTTTATTCAAGTATAGGTACCTTATCTCCCACTTGCGTGTTGTCGCCCCCCGGAAGCATGTCCAGGTCCGGCCTGAGAGCGCACGCTTCCACGACCTTCCGGTAGCGATCTTCGTCGACCGAGTTTGTGAAGATGATGTTTTCCTTCAGGGTCGCGTTCTGTATCCACGACTGCTGCGCCACGTAGGCAATCCTGCCCTTTAACCACAGATGCATGCAAAAAGCCGCAAGTGGGTATCAGCTATCCTCCTTGCTTCGATTCGTGTACACAGTGAACAAAAGGGTTTTTAAAGGAAATAAACATTTGAAGGAATAGAAGGGGAAGAGATCCTTTTGTTCAAGTTTGAAGGAGGATGGATGTTGCCTTATCGCGTCGACCTGTAAGGTTGTCCAAATTTTTGCATTGTGTGATGGAGACTGTGGCGCTTGAACTGTCTAGACTTCGTCCTTTTGTGTTGATGGAGATGACCTTGGGATTGAGACTATATGAGGAAATGGACTAAATAAACGAGTTGGCTGAGTTTGAGACGTCGTCGCTGTCTATTTTCTGTATCTTCTACGTTTTGATGCTTCTCCACTCCAGTCTCAGGTTAATCCAACATGATTTGAAGCAACGGTCGCACCACCAAATTCGTAAGGACACGTAGCTATTCAATGTAAGGATTCCAGAAAAAGCACGAAAATAAAACCGGGTAAGATATTAATAATGTGAGGTTCAGGTCTCAAACTTTAAGAAATATTTAACAACTTTTTAAGAGCCTGGGTATAACAGAAACGTTATAAAATACTTTCCACGAAGAAAAAAATGTATGAGCAATATTTAGTTCGCGGACTCATTCGCCAATAAAAAGCCTGTTTTGAAACATTCCCTTCAATCAAAATTAGTCTCACAATTTAAATATTGCAGGTATTGTTATCCTAGGTGAAGTCACTTTATTGCATACGTCTGAAATCAAAGCACATAACTTTATTTTCTTCTTTTTTTTTTTTGGGGGGGGGGGGCAAGTAGGGGAGAAAGGGGAAGGGGAGATGTTTCCAGGAACAGTTCTGCAACAGGTTCCTATTCCGGGTCGACGTGCCAAGATATCATAATGGTCACTCGTCACTCCAAATGTGCCACAGAACGTAAATATTGTGATATTTGTTTCCTTGAGCAAAGTTCATGTTATAACACGCGTGTTCAGCCCATGTACTTAGCAAAGTAAGATTTTCGAGAGTTCAGTCTTCTTTTAACGTATATGTGGTATGCCGGTAAAGAGATTTCATGAAACTTTTTGAACTGCAAAATATTTCTGAAATAAACCAAGCGATAGTGTTTTTTTTTCCTATTTTATATTATAAGAACAATACTAAAAATAGTTATAGGGTCACGCATTGAGTAACCTCCTCGCCATATGACGCAATATATAAAAGCAGTAGTGGTACTCTAACAGCACGGGGCGACTTCTGCTCTGGTTGAACGAGAGCGCCGATTGCTGAAAAGAAAGACTAGTACCCACAACGAATTTCGTTATCGTCCGCTCACCTGAACGTCGACAGAGCCAGACATCTTCTCCAGTGCTCCTAGCACGGCTGAAAGGAGCGAAGATTTGCCAGAGCCCACCGACCCCACCACCGCAACAAGGCTGCCAGCTTTCACGTTCAAATTCACGTCCTTGAGGACCGGAGGATCCTCCTTCGACCAGGCAAAGGTTGCTTGACTTAGGGTGACGGCTGCCCCTAGGTATAAAGGATAATAAAGAAACATTAAATCAGATCGAAGAGGTTAGCGCAATCCGTTTATGAGCGCAAGACGTAAGTGAATATAGTTGAACGAGAAGCATTAAATGTTTTCCAACAATTATTTTTTGCTCAGGCATGAGTAAAAGCAAAACTCAAATCTTACAAAAGTAATGGGTACAGTTGAGCATACCGATAAGATATATATATATATATATATATATATATATATATATATGAAATCGGGACCAAATTGGGACAGGAAATGACACAATATCGGGACACTTTCCGGGACAACCTGCATTTCTCTCAATGCTCCCTGAGCATTTTTATTAGCGCCAAAAATGTAATCTTCTTTCCTATCACCAGGACGCACGTTCTATTCTATTCAAGTCCAGGAAATATGGAGATATCTAGTGTATGTTTGCTTAGGTTGTGTCTTTTCTCTGTTAACCGACTCCTGAAGGCGGAGAACGGTCGCTCCACTTCTACAGAGACGAGAGGAGAACTTGAGTGCTCGTTTTGCGTCCAACGTCAAAGACGCTATTTGGAGTACTTGGTGAACGTACCCATTTTATGTCAGGGTTCTTCACGAGCAACAGAGCCCTCTAGGGCTCTGGAAGGCAGGTGTTCACATTAGCCAGCATTTGCGGTTCGGACGTCGTTGGAGTGTTGGCGAAAGAATGCCACGCTACCTTTTTGCCGATGCATAGGTATTCCCAAACGGTGAAAGGAGCACGGTGTACAGGCTTGTCAGTTAAATAACGGACACTTAATGATACATACTAACAATCGGGTGAGTCTGTAATCTTTCGGAACACTTGATGTCAATATGTTACAATTCGGAACAAGGAAATTGTTGAAAACCAGATTGAAATCGCTTGGTAGATATCTTCTTTTAGCTGACACTTTTATCGGGGGAATTTCCCATATCAGGACATGCCCCGAAAATCCCAGCACTCGTAATCAACCCTGGACGACCCTCAAGTCTTAAAACTTTTTATATAAGCGCAAATACTTGATCGTCATTGTATTTGGTGTTTGTTATACATTTGAGCACGCTAAATTTTGGGAGGAAATTCCTACGCACGTAACAATCCGCATATACTCTCAAATCTTTAATATTCATAAATAAGCGAAGGTAACTTCTATAAAGTCAGTTAATAAAGTCATTTTGTCATTTTGTATTATTTATTTTCAGAAGGAATCAAAGAACAAATTTGGAGCAGTAAAGTTGCGAATGGGTGTGATAAAAACTTCCGTGTGGATAGGATTTTTCAAAGTCACGATGTCGGCTTTCCCGTCTTTTGCACAGCGGGCAGTGTTACTTCTGCATCACGTCATGCTTGGTAACTCCAATGAGAGGCGGAACAAGTTCAAGACTTTTGAGCGAATCAGAAATGAAAGAAAGATCTAGCTACCTTCTTCCGGAATTCCACCGACCATGTCTTCCTTCAGGTCTGCTTCGTCCAGAAATTCAGACAGTCTTTTCAGCGACACTCTACACTACGTATGAATACGAGATAGCCAACAATGAAGGAGCAAATAGTCTTTACAGAAAATCATGTAGCATTAAAATGACGCCTCACCTTGATGAACCTGGAAACGACTTCCGGTAAAATGTACACAGGGAGGCGCAGTAGCATGAATAGCGAAAGGCACGTAAACGCGAGAGATGGGGAGAGTTGGTTGGCTGGGTTCACCAACAAGAATGTTCCGAATGATGCCAGCAGAGCCTAAAAAGGAATTCACATCAAATACAAATAATAGGTACAAAAATATCAGAGTAGTACGCTGAACAAATGGTTCGCGTCGTGTTAATCTCGTCACTGAAAGTTCATACGAAAGTGGCAAATATGCCATGCGAAGATTACATCTATAGTCACCGCTCCTGCTTAAGAAACGTAGGAAGTGGTCCATTAGGATTCTTTCCTGGTGATTGGTTCTTCGACATTCTCTAATGACGCAATCTGGTTAGCTACGAAGCTATAAGAAATTAACAGATATTCTTGGAACTATCCACACCTAACGTTTCTTAAGTTTTCGTCGACTATACGGAGCGCAATTTCATCTGTCTATCTTGAATGGGTTGCGGTGGAGTCAGAACGCCAAAGCTCTGATTAGCCATGATTGAAGAATAGAGGATAGACCTCAAGGCAGCTTGCTTGAAGGTCTGCCCACTATCCTTCAATCAGAGCCAATCAGAGCTCGGCGTTTTGACGTCACCACAATCGCTGCAAGAGATGCAGACGAACTTGCGCTCTCAACAGAAGCCGAGAATTCCAATTATCCCGTTTTGCTTTTGGTACTGACAGGATGTGATGATGACAGTAATTATCAGGACCGTCACAAATTTTCATACTGCCTTTCTTCCCCTCGCAACAAGCAAACAAAAAATAAACAAGAGAGATGGCACTTGCAAAATTACTAAGACTTTATGAAGAGCGTGTGGACATTTTCATTTGTAGAATATATCCA
>JAZHYW010004474.1:0-35484 GCA_037355805.1 Ixodes ricinus
CCAATATTTAACAAAAGTTACCCTAGTGAAAAATACACCAGGCCGAGGGCTGGTGTGACTTGATGCTACACCCAGACTTTTTCTGCCGATGGAATGATTTGGGACATTTCCTGGTGTTCTGGTGTGACACCAGAAGTCTGGTGTCGTTGGTGTGACACCAGAAATTCTGGTGCTTCCTGATGTGACACCAGCACTCTGGTGTTCTGGTGGGACATCAGGTTTTGTTTGTAGTGTGATGCCAGAGCACCTGTTGACTGGGCGTTGCTTGACCGCGAAAAAGGGTACAATGATAAGTTTGACAACAACGCTGCTGTCATAGTACTGTATTAAAAAAGCAAAAAGCACAACAGTAAAAACTTTGGAAGCTTTTTCTGTTGTAGCGAGAAGGAGTTGGCCGCGATCAACTGGGGTTTGTCTAGAGCCGCATGCCCTGCGTCGAAGAACCGGACGCCCTGTCGTTCTGCAATTCTTGGCCTTTCAGCTTGCGGTTGACTTCGCCAGGTTCTTAGTTACGCTGATCCGTTCCGCGTAACCCTTCGCGCCAGAAATCTCCTCTTCTAAGGCATCACATTCAACGGGTAAGGCTCGATTTCCTTGTACCGGGATGTGCTGCAGGGAAAGCTTCGCCAGCAGAAGAATATCAGATGTTTCTTCGAGCTCACCAATGTCCGGTTGGATCCGTGGCCAGCAGGACGCCAATCTCGTTGATGATCTTTGTTGTGGCGGCTCGCAGGGTAATCCTCTTCGCTTCAGGCGGGTCGACGCCCTCCTGCTCGTAGTAGGCATGATCTGGCTGTTAATTCCCGGTTTTCGGCACCAAAAACTGTAATAATTACTAGCTTTGTTGTTGTTGTTGCACCAAACCAAGCTCGTTGGAAGTCAGAAAGCGCACCAACACACATCTTTTCGGCTTCGACTCACAAAAACTTCTTTTATCTTCTCAAACTTAAACAAGAATACCGGCGGGAAAGGGAAAGAGAACCTCCGAAGAGGCGCGCCGGCGAGCGCCCCAAGCTGCTCAAGGCCACCCGGGAAAGTGCTCGGGACGAGGGGGACACTTTTGAGCACAAAGGAGCCCGCCGCGGGGTCTCCGGCGACCACCAAGACGGGAGGAAACAAGGCACCCCGTCGGGGGACGGGGCGGCACACAAACTAATAGAAAACAGGCTCGCGGACGGGGGGAAAAGTCAACAAAAACACAACTCTGGTGTCACATCAAACTGCGTGGTGTGCACACCATAGCCGCCTGGCGGGCACATGAGCTCCCATGGTGTGATACCGAAACTTTCTTGGTGTACCCATCAGGCTGATGTGCGAGTACACCAGCATTTCTGGTGGGCACATCAGGCTGGTGTGCTCGATACACCAGCATTGCTGAGTGGGCACACCAGATATTCTGGTGTCACATCAGGATTACTCTGATGTCACACCAGGATTTCCTGGTGTATTTTTCATTAGGGTATTAAGAAGCTTATGAAGAAACTTTATTATTACTCAGCTGAGCATGACGATTATACCCTCATATATATCCGCCAATAAAAAAGAATATGTTTGTATTAAAATCAAACACCCTGTATATACATGACATACGAGCATACGATGGAGATGGGTTAATCTTGTGAAGTTTCCTTAAATGCAGAGAGCATTCAAATTGTGTCTTCTCGTTTTTTGTTTTTTTTTCTCTTTTTGTTACGTGAAGCGCCTACGCGGATGAAAAAGAAGCGTTCATCCAAGCTCCAACTTCGTCTGGTTCCAAGGGTCGTCCTCCACTGCATGCGGTGATCTTCACAGTAAGCCGCTGGGAACTTCTCTTGTCTGCAGTCGTTAGGCTTGCCGGGATCGCTCTTAGCCTTGTTCCCCCTCTCACTCTGGGGTAAGTTCACCATAACTATTGCACTAGAGGGACACTTAAAGGGGCCCTGCAATCATATTTAAGCGTCTACCTTTTTTGTGGTTTCCACGTCTCTTGGGGTTCAGGCAAGCCAGCGGGAACGGAGAGAGTAACTAAATATCAGTGCGTCATATTTTAACCGGACGACGCGAAACCTCCTCCACCGACGAGGGCGACCCGCGTTGCCGAAAGCGCGCGATATGTGACGTCTTAGGTCCTGGCCTTACTACTGGTCAGAGCCGCTAAAAGCTCTTTTTTTAGTCGAGATACAAAATATAAGTGTCGCGAACCATTTCAATTATGTATGAAAGTAACTTTTCTTCAGTATTTGAGATTAGAAAAGAAACAAATGCAGTTTATAAGGTACGGAAACAAGAGATGACCCGTCGACATACCCGCCACCAAGCGGCGGAAAAAACGGCGCATACTAGAAAGGGCTAGTGGGATGAGGCACCGACGAACGGCGAGCGTAGAAAGGTCCCGGGTGTACGCGGCGGGGCTGCGGTCGTATACCGGCTCGGGGATCCGACCGGTTCCGAGCGTTCCGAAGGCCTTCGGCGCGGGCCCTGCTGGCGATTTGGCCATTTGACGGTATGGCAGCGCGAAGTGGCTCCCGTTCTGAACTGATCTTTACCCCGTCTTTGCTGTCATTTGTGGCCAATAAAGTGTTATGTCGAAATAGTTTTTAATCGCGCAGCAAATGCAATGCGGGCCGCCCTGGCCACCCGCTTTATACAGCCTATCCAACACATGCTTTAGTGGCGCCCTCTCGAGCTTTTGACACGGAGTGCGGCAGCCATTAGTGCTCGATGAGCTCACTACCCCTCCTCTAATTCACGGTCACCCAAGCCAGGACCTACGACGTCATGAAGGATGTTATTTTTTGCTTGTTTTTGTAATTCTAATTTGCCCATAACTTTTAAAATAAAGCGAAATTTTAGAAAAGAAAAGTTTCATTAAGTTACTACTTTCAGCGCGCTCAGGTTCGGTGCAAATTAAAAACCAGTAAAAAAGTCCTTGCAGGGCCTCTTTAAGCAAAATTTGGGGTTTGCAATTGATGATAAAAATTTGGTGGTGGTATATTCTCTCAAAGGGCAATGAAACTCAATAAGAATGAAATTCACCAACTACTTTTACCTTGAAAACCATATAAAGCATGAAGTGCAATATTTCATACGTTATAGGCCATTTCAAAACATTCAAGGGCCGTTTTAGAGAGTGAGCAACAACATATTGTTGAATAATATCCTCACTGATTTTAGCGGGGAAATTCACAATTTCCCAACAAAATTCAATTTGGACAGTGCAAGGGATGATCTGCTGTTGTGTAGAGCGACACTGGTTCGCACTGTGCTTAATACATTTAGCCAATGCTGTACGACTGCAAAAATTGGTCCTTGGTGTCCTTTTATTATGTCTCAGGTATCTTCTGGTTTTCATCGAAGACGGGGAGGTCGGGTGGCATGGATATGCCTACGCCTTGGAATACACCCTTTCACAGTTTGTTTGCGGATTGCTCAACGCGCACGACAAGTACTTCATGGCGCTGGGAGCCTACAAAGCACAGTCTGCGCTCGTTTCTGCCCTTTATAAAAAGGTAATTGCACGCTTTATAATGCTGTCATATTTTAAACATTCTTAATTATCGATACGAAGCCATGTCCAGAAGATAACCTTAGAGAAAAAGCGCACTATCATTGTGCTCGTCGTGTTTCTGTACGTGTTCTATCATCCCTGAACCGATCATAAACCGGAAAAGGCCTAGTGACTTGCTCCTTTGATACTCCTCCATTGGTCTCATGACCTCGGCTGCGTCTGGACTGAAAGTGAAACGAAGTATATATTAACTTTTTTCAGCAGCAAATTTTTTTCCTACATCTATCGGGTGTTTCAAATAGCGGCCAGGCTCTTTAAATCGATAGCAAAAATCGGTTTCTTTACCTACCGCGCTACGATTTTCTGCAGCGTTTCCACAGCTGGTGCATTTTTTCTATAAAATTTGCAAAGATCAAACTTACCGGAGGAAAAAGTAAAAACGAGGACAAAGTCTTAACTCCTGAGGAAACGCAGTGCAGCCACTGGTCTTCAAGCAATAGGGCGCCCTATTGTTTGAAGACCGGTGGCTTCGCTGCGTTTCCATAGGTGTTAATATTTTTTTTTTTTTTAACTTTTTTTCAGGTAATTTCGCTCTTTGCAAATTTTATAGAAAGAATGCACCACCTGTGGTCAACGCTCCACAAAATCGTAGCGCGATAGGCTAAGAAATCGAATTTTGCGCTTGATTTGAAGAGCTTGGCCGCTACTTGAGACATTCGGTATATAGAGATTTTGATTCGAAGCTACCTGTATATCATACATGTCCATATCTTAGTTGACGTTTAGCGCTTAACTAGCAGGCCTCGTCGCATTAATAGAAAATTATTTAGTTATGTTAATGTTGTTAACGCCTCTTAAATAACCTCTGTTTCACGGAATCAAGTTTTATAGTGAAAATGTACCTTACACTCTATCGATATGACTGAGATGCTGCCAGATAAGTTGCTGTTAAATAATTCCTACCACTACTACTGAGCAGCTGTCCGTCACGCTGTCCGCTCACTTTTTGGTTGTGTTCGCGCAATCTATAGATTGCGCGAACACAACCAAAAAGTGAGCGGAGGCGTGACGGTCACTTGTTGATGCACTGCCATGACTGTGGGTGTAAACCTGAATTTAATTTGTGCACTGTTATTAGAAAACATAGAGATAAGACGGTAAGGGAAATTATAGAGGCAGACCTGATAAAAAAACTACGGGGATCGATGTGTCAGCGTGGCGTCAATCGATTTGGGCGACAAAGAGACACAGTTCTTGCGAGCATTGGCGTGGCAGGGGATTGGTTGAATGGCGCGATGATGCAGAGTATTTATACCCTTGATTTTCTGACAATTAAACCAGCTGAAGTTAGCGCATTGTGTTGTCTCGTTCCTACTCTTCGTCTCTGTCGTGAAGCGCAATTATGTTATCCACGTTTCAATACCAACTCGCCCAAGAATCCGCATTATTAGCATTATGGGAAACGTACCCATAATGCACCACGGTGACGCGCGCGTTGCATTATACGAGACGTTTCCCATAATGCACAGCGCGGGAGGGAGGAGGAGGCTGAAAAGGGAGGAGGAGGAGGGAGGATGGCAGAGAGGGAGGAGGAGGAGCAAGGAGGAAAAGGAGGAGAGGAGGAAGAGGGGAGGAGGCGACGATCACGGGCGGAGTAAGTGAGGAGGGAGAAAGAGAGGGTACGAATGAAGAAGAGGGGCATACCGTCCCCTCCTTACCCTCCCATCCTCCTCCTCAAGAGCTGCGCTCTAATTCGGCATTACAGAGAGTTGTAAAGGCTTTTATTTTTCTTAAAATATATAATTAAAACTGCTGTGTAGGCTTCCTGCACCCGACGTCACTTCCGGTTGGCCTCGAAATCGAAACCAACATTGTCGTCTGCCATCTGTTCGTCGGCGTCATGTTGTAGACATTCTGCGTCTTACGGCGGCAGCGGTAGTGCCGTAGAGCCATTGTGTTTGCCTCACTCGCGTTTGATGATAAACCAAATTGGTGGCGACCAGCCGATGGAACGCAGGTCAGAATAAGCGTGACCTGTGTTTAACATCCTCGGACGGCACTTGAACGCCTCGCAAGAGTGCCGTCGGACGGCCAGAAATGCCTCCTTTGCTCATCATTTGCGGTGGCTGACACGAAAATGAGTGCCGCTTGGGGGGGGGGGGGGGGGGGGTATATTGTGCGAAACTTATTAGCACTGTAGCCGGTCCTGCAAATTTTTGACTGGCTGCACATATGAAGACAGGAGCTGCCGCATAAGCTGATTTTGTCTGCTTTACTTGTCAATATTCATCGCAAAGAGGTTCCTTATCGGACACGAAGTGCCATCCCAAAACCCTTAGTTGGTACGTAGCTTTTCTATTGAGATTCTGTCGGCGTATTCGTCGGAGCCATTCATGACGCCGGCGAACCGATTGCTCGAGCGTCGCCTTGTCCTTGGTGCTGATTATTTCCGGAATTCTAAGAAAAAGACTAATACTGTTGGATCTAGCTCCACTTTGTCGCCGATCTGTATGGTTGGAACAATTAATTAGGGCACAACCGACCATTTTAAACCTTGAGTGAGCGAGAGAATCTACAGCGCAAACACGGCGCCAAAGCTCACCAAACATAGCATGACAGCGACGAATGCCTCCAACGTGGATTCCGGCGGGTTACGGCGAGATTTTCGAACCGGGAGAAGAGTTGCATCATGCTCTCGTGCGATAACCCTACGAATAAGTTTCCACACAAATATTCAAAATATTTGCGAATTCGAACAACACTCTTTCAAAGTCGAACTTGGCGAATTTCTCCAACCGTTGGAAGGTTCGCTGAAGCAGTCGCGCCTTAGTTCGACGTGAAACCTCATGTTCGGCAAACGTCCGCTGCACCCCTTGCTCTAAATCTCATACTCCGACGTCTCACCCATAGGTCCTCCGCATTTCAAGCAGTTCCCGTCGCAAGTACACAGCCGGGCACATCACGAACCTGATTTCCGTCGACGTGGAGCAAGTCGGTCAGTTTCTCCAGCTTGCCAACAGCTGCTGGAGCGTCCCACTGAAGATCGTCGCCACCCTGGCGTTCTTGTGGCATTACCTGGGACCGTCGTGCATGGCCACGGTGGCCACCATGACCATCGGCACTCTGGCAACCACGTGCGCCGCTCACTACTGTGGCAAATTTCAGGTGACCATAACCGTGACGTGGCCGCCGCCGACACATCGGCTGAACGACAAAAAAAAAAAGAGAGAGAAGCAAACATGGAGACGTAGCAAGCACTGTACACCTTTCACATTAAGTCCGAGTGCAGCCAAAGTTATGATCCGATGAACTGAACCAAACGGCGTCAGAAGTGCTCCGTCACGGCACTCGACGTCTTGCAGCTTTGTCGTCGCCGCATGAAGCATTCACGCGCAGTAAATATGGCCTGGATAGATCGATGGATGTTTGATGGATATTAATGGCAATACCCTTTGTAACGGGCGGTAGCTTGCGCCACCTAGCCTAGCCTAATCCTGTGCGTTTTCGTTTGCCTGATTGGTTTAGCAGCTGATAGCCTTTTAGCGCTCCTTGATCAGCTGCCTTGATCCTAGTGTTGGCTGCTGTCTCACTTAATGTGAAACGGAGTATAGCAGAATACATATAGTTCCGCGAAAACCCATTACCCTCAAAGTAAAACAAAAGTGTGGTATTACACCCATTTGTCCCATTTAAGACACGCCAAAATGTTAGTTCGACGTGACAGCGCACTGACGTCAATCTGGCGGCCCCAACATTTACGAGGGGCTTATTAACGGTGCGATATAACCGATTAAACAGTTCATATCACAGCCTACAGAAACAAAAACAAAGCTATGGTTTTGCAATAAAACAACAAAAAACTAGTTGTTTTTTTCGTATTGAGTAATATTTACATTACCTGTTTTAGTAGGTTCTACCACTCGCCCATCAATCCGCTCATGAAAGATGGTACCGTCGGTTCCCACGTTATGCCCGACCCACATACGGCGTATTCTCGACGAATTTACGCGCGTTTCAGCGGGCGTAGTTACGGAATTTGGCGGGCGCTTTTTTCACAGAAGAGGGGGAAGGTCGCCAAACACACACACGACGCTTTTCGTCGACGTCTCCTCGGTGTTTGGTGCAGTGTAGCCCGACTCGCGCCTTTCGTGAAAGGAGGTGAAATGTAGATCGGCTGCTATATTATCACGTTCCGTAAGTGGACAGAAATAACTGAACGTTACAGGGCTACTCCGGTCCATACTTTCGATTTTGGGATTATGACTGTTTTTAGTGCAGTCAGCGTCCCTGAATTGCAAGGTGTAATTTTTTTCTCGTTATTGTGCGTAGCTTTAAAGATATCGACTCCTCAAATTTTTGTTTGGGGCGCGGCCAACATAACCGAAACCAGCCGCTCGACGCCCCGGCAACACTGGAAATCAGCCGCTATGTGAACATGACGTCAGGATCGTTCTCATTCAACAAGCACGCAGGCCGCGCGGCACTTACCTCTGTTGCGCTAGCCGTCTAGAGATAGGAGGTAAGCTGATTTTGTTTTGATTCTGTATCCGTGGTAGTTATCCGGCATACGTAGCAAGCGTTAGTGCGTATAGCCACAAGCTAGCGACTGGAAAACCCGTGAGCTCGTACGGTGCCGTACTCGGCGGCCGCCGCCGTGCGTGCGCCGTACTCGTCGCTTGTATACCCAAAAGCTAGCGACTGGAAAACGAGTGAACTCGTTCGGTACCGTACTCGGCAGCTGTCTCCGTCTGTGCGATCTTCCGTACTCATCGTTAGGCCTAAATTTTCATCGGGGCTCCGTGGATGGAGCGGCGTTGTTCAACGCCGCGCTGCCAGTGACGTACAGTACTGGGGGCCACTCGCTTTCGCGATGCGGGTCAATCCTAGACACGAAGCTTTGAGGCTCTCCGGCGCGGTCTACGGCGCCCGACGCGGTCTACGGCGCCCGAACACACGTGTGCTGGGCTGTACACGTCTGTTTTTTCGATCTTTTTTCTCGGGCGCGTAAAAGCCGAAGTCCAAAGTCCACTCGTCGAACAGCCTTCACCCACACCTTCTCCAATTCCCGGTCCGTTGGAAACTTGTGAAAAAGCACCTCCGGGTTGCGCAGCGGGATGTTTGAGCAGCCCCCAGCGCTACAAGTTGCACTGGGCATCTTTCGAGGAACAGCTGGGCAGTCTTGGACGCACCGAGTTGCTCGCTGAAACGAGTCTTGGAGTCCTCACAAGCAAATAAACAAAAGCTATACCGAAGCTATACGGGCTACAGATAAAAGCAACGGTTAAACACGCCAATCACAAGCCGAAGTAGTGGTGGTATAGCGGCTCAAAGAAGCGCACTCCGCGCAACGCCCGGACCGGAGGAAAAAAGAGAACGATACTGACGTCACGGCCCAGTGTTGCTTTAGCGATCGGCAACCCGCTGGCCGCCCGCTAAGGAGCAGCGGCTCGCGGCGGGTGGCATTTTTATTATCGGCATTAGTTTATTATGCGGCGTCCCACAGACGTAATATTTTGGCTGGGGTGGTATTTTGTGTCACTACAGCGATACCAGTAATTTATTTCATTTTGAGTTTTGGCCGGAGTTGCCCTTTAATCAGCAACCAAAGCTTAATTTGCTAACACCTGTTTCATACATACTCGTTGCAAACTTCAAGTTGCCAAAAACTCCCGGCAGGAGGGCGGCCGCGATCTCTGCTCAAAAGCCTTCCTTTTGTAATTTTTTTTCACATCGCCCACAACATGGATGGTATTTTAATCTGTCTCAGTCGTTCATCGCTCGTTCCAAAGAGATAAAGCTATTTCGTACAGTTCGCCGATAAACCGGTGAACACGACAAGCGAGATCCCACTTCGGCGGCTGAGTCAAGCCAGCCAGCCGGCGGCATAGCTAGGCAAGCCGATCCTCGTGCAACTTCCGGTTCTCAACTCGGGAGCTGATTGGCCGGCACCGCGCCGTACGCTTCCGGATACGCCACGCCGAAATACGCCGAAGCGCCGAGATCTGTCCCGATCGGATCGCCGAATTCGCGCATATTTACGCCGACCGAGGAAGCGTTCGTCCCGGCGCCCGCTGTACGTCGGTATTACGCCCGTCAAAACGCCCGTAAATACGTCGCAAATACGTCCTATGTGGTTCGGGCTTTAGTGCGCTGTACGTCGAAGTGAAGTTTTGGGGTGTATTATATGGGACAATGGGTGTAAGACAAGTGTATGTCGTTTTCTTTTTTAAAGTGATCTGGGCGCGTACAGGAGTAGCGTAGAGTCGAAACCACGAGGATACGCCGTTATCCTGGGGGTTTTCGCTTTTTAATGGGGGCTGGTTTCTGTCGCCATCTATCGCCGTTGGTATCCCGAGCGCCAATCGAGGCAGCCGTCTCTGCTGTCTCGGCGAACCCGGTATCTCGGTGCGCCGGCGGCTGCCCCTCCCTCGGCGCCGAGCGACTGCGCGACGGCGTGGGCAGCGCGAGTTGCCTGCGTTCACTCGGACGCGAGATGCCCACCCCGCCAGAGAAGAATTTGGCGTTGTATGCGCTCTGTCTAATCGAAATGAGCCGAGTAAAATGTGTTCTCCTAGTAAAGCATTTGGATGAACTAGTCTCTGCCATTGTCTGCCCTTCCCTTTCAAAGCTTAAGCGGAAAAAGACCCTTCCTAGAACTTCGTCTATCAACATTGACATTCGGCGTGTTGTGAGCACCAGCGAAAAGCCTGTGATTGAACCCTAGTCTTTGCCGAACCTTGGTGCAGCGCTTGTGTTTAACACATGTAAGGTGAGGAAGCGCGGAATGTGACGGCATCTAAAAATCAATGCAACAGATACTACGTTTCAGTTGAAGGGCGACCGATGCCTGAGCTACAAGCGCGAGCATGCGGCCATGAGCAATGCTTGCACTGCACGAGCGCGCGTGCTTGGCACGGACGTTGAAATCTCGGAGTTCGCCCTTGTAGCTTCTGCTAAGTTCACTCTTAAAGGGAAACGGAGTATAATGTACGCGCACTTGTGTGAAAGACCTATATAATTCCGTCTTACTGCTTTGCATGTATGCCTTATATGTCCTAATTTGGATTTTCAGAAACAACAAATGGCTTTCAAGGACTTGCGGCTCCGTCTAACGAACGAAATTTTGAACGGAATTAAGGTACACATCAAAACTTAATTTCTTGCGTGTGGTATAAATATTTAGGTGACAACGCCTGCTGTTTCGTGGCGCGATCACTGTATAATTTATTATATTTGATGGTTTTTGCATTAGTTACGCATAAAATACAAGATATCTAAAGCGAGGCAGAAGAAACTGGCGTTGAGGAAGCCTCACGTTAAGCTAATGTCGGGCGTCAAATATAAAATAAAACTTAGAGGTATGCCAAATGAGATAACACGATGCGATACTCGAGCACTTATTTTACTTTATATCATACAGCCTTTATCTTGGTAATTCATTACTCTTCCCCTTTGGAGAATATGAGTCCGTCTCGGACATAGCTAATTCTACTACCAACAGATTGCTGGCAATAACGTAAACCCGCGTCTCTCATGACGTCACTCTGGGTAGAACCTGTTTTCTAATATCACTCATAAATTTTGAATATAGGAATTGGCAAGTAAAGGTATTGAATTGATTTTTTTCAAAATGTAGGCAACGAATATCGAAAAATAAATTTAGCCTCGTGAATGCAGCTTGACGTCTGCACCGGTATGAATAAAAAAGAACGTATACTGCGCTTTTTCGGATTCATGGATTCTGACTCCTTCCCAGGTGATCAAACTGAACGCTTGGGAACCACCGTTCATCGAGAAAGTGAAGAAAGTGCGCACGAAGGAATTGTCCTCTCTCAGAAAATACTCTCTCCTGCAGTCGGCTTTTGGATTCATCTGGGCGATTACCCCTTTTGCGGTACGTGCAACGAACGTGTCTTGCTTTGCTTCTTCGACAAACATAAGGTGTTTCTACTGATATGAATCGGCTCTTGCGTACCACATCGTATGCCTTTTGGGAACTGGTGGCTATCCTGGGCGTTGAAATATTTTCAAAACAAAAATTTAGCAGCTACTATTTATGTATATTTGGTGACTGCACGTGTTATATCAGGCTTACAACTCGTTGAATTTCCTGCAAATAGTCCAACGGCGCGCACTTGAGAACTTGCCTTCCACATATGACAGGTGCGTTGACGGAACGTGCCTGCGGCATTCCCTTGTCTTACGATCTTTGTTCTGATAAGAATATAACCGAGTCAATAGACCGTTTGCCAAATTACCAAAGCATCAAGGAGAGTGCTGGGAACGTAAGTACACGCGCTGCTCGTGCTCGCCTTATCTCTATAAACCAGGGGTCGGCAACCGGCGGCCCGCGAAGGGAATATTATGCGACCACACGCGCACGCTACCAGACACACGCCCCCCCCACACACACACACACACACACACACGCACGCGCACGCACGCACGCACGCACACGCACACGCACACACACGCACACGCACACACACACACGCACACACACACGCACACACACACGCACACACACACACACACACACACACACACACACACACACACACACACACACGCACACACACACACACACACACACACACACACACACACACACTCCAGAACTAATGGCGCAAGAATTATTGTTGGTTGCAAGCCTTATGTAATTGGGCGTATTGGCTCTGAAGCGGCCTACCAGGAGATAAGTTTATTATCAACTGGCACTTGTTGAGCATCACAGTGATTCATTGGAAATCAATAATTATGCTCGTCGCATTTAGCCTACTTTTCGTTTGGTAGCGTGGTTCATAACATTGTCAGTTTCAACAGATTTCGTCGCACTCAAGGGCTCGCCATGAGGATTCTGACCGAGCGACTGTTCAGAAGTGAAGTAAAAATCTCATAGTCCAATTGCAAAAAAAAAGAAGAGAAGAAGAAAAAAATAAGTTGGTAAAACTTGTTGGTTTTCAGTTTGTCTCGTTCATTGAACCTTGAAATCAGAGCTGTGTGGCTCTGCGAGATTGAAGGACGCAGAACCTGCAAATTCAAGGGTCACGCAAAATACAGCCTGCACCACAGAGTGTAACAGTTCACTTTGCGTCTGCTTTGTTGTTTTTGTGAGCTGGTTGCCTTCAGCTCCTCGCCCCGCCACTCCACCCTCGGATTTTCATCCGGCATGCTCTGTCTCCGCTTGGCGAGAATTTGGGCCGCGGCAGCAAAAAGTCGTTGACCCCTGCTATAAACGATTTATTTTGAGGATTTCGCTTTCGAACAGTTACTACTCTGGAAGGCAGCACGCGCAGCGCGTGTAACTATACTCGCGCACGGTCCTTGGTGCTTGCGTAACTTAGCAGAAGGTCTATTCTGGTTTGTTTTTCAGTCAAGCCGCTCGTCTTTTAACAGCTAGCGCTTCGACAGCGTTAAGAAACCAGACCGAAAACCTAGCGAAGGTACAGCGAATAACGATGGAGCATTTTTCTAACGCCGGGGCCACCACCTTAATGTTCACAGTGTTGATTCATTGCTACATTAAAAAAATATAATGTTGGTATAGATTTATGACAACAAAATTATCCTCGATGTCTTCGAAAATGTATATACGTGGATATATTCTACAAATGAAAATGTCAACAGAAAGTCTTCAGAAAGTCTTAGTAATTTTGCAAGTACCATCTCTTTGGTTTATTGTTTGTTTGCTTGTTGCCAGGGGAAGAAAGGCAGTATGAAAATTTGCGACGGTCCTGATAATTACTGTCATCATCACATCCTGTCAGTACCAAAAGTAAAACGGGATAATTGCAATTCTCGGCTTCTGTTAAGAGCGCAAGTTTGTCTGCATCTCTTGCAGGGGTTGTGGTGACGTCAAAACGCCGAGCTCTGATTGGCTCTGATTAAAGGATAGTGGGGAGACCTTCAAGCAAGCAGCCTTGAGGTCTATCCCTATTCTTTAATCATGGCTAATCAGAGCTTTGGCGTTCTGACGTCACTGCAACCCATGCAAATGAGGCAGACGAACTTGCGCTCCGTATAGTCGACGAAAACTTAAGAAACGTTAGGTGTGGAGAGCTCCAAGAACCCTGTCAATTTCTTATAGCTTCGTAGCTAACCAGATTGCGTCATTAGAGAATTTCAAAGAGCCAATCACCAGGAAAGAATCATAATGGACCACTTTCTACGTTTCTTAAGCAGTAGCGGTGACTATAGATGTAATCTTCGCATGGCATATTTGCCACTTTCGTATGAACTTTCCGTGACGAGATTAACACGACGCGAACCTTTTTTCAGCGTACTACTCTGATGTTTTTGTACCTATAATTTGTATTTGATGTGAATTCCTTTTTAGGCTCTGCTGGCATCATTCGGAACTTTCCTGTTGGTGAACCCAGCCAACCAACTCTCCCCATCTCTCGCGTTTACGTGCCTTTCGCTATTCATGCTACTGCGCCTCCCAGTGTACATTTTACCGGAAGTCGTTTCCAGGTTCATCAAGGTGAGGCGTCATTTTAATGCTGCATGATTTTCTGTAAAGACTATTTGTTCCTTCATTGTTGGCTATCTCGATTCATACGTAGTGTAGAGTGTCGCTGAAAAGACTGTCTGAATTTCTGGACGAAGCAGACCTGAAGGAAGACATGGTCGGTGGAATTCCGGAAGAAGGTAGCTAGATATTTCTTTCATTTCTGATTCGCTCAAAAGTCTTGAACTTATTGCGCCTCTCATTGGAGTTACCAAGCATAACTTGATGCAGAAGTAACACTGCCTGCTTTGCAAAAGACGTCGGACTTTGAAAAATCCTATGCACAGGGAAGTTTTTATATTACCCATTCGCAACTTTACTGCTCCAAATTTGTTCTTTGATTCCTTCTGAAAATAAATAATACAAAATGACAAAATGAATTTATTAACTGACTTTGTAGAAGTTACCTTCTCTTATTTACGAATATTAAAGATTTGAGAGTATATGCGGATTGTTACGTGCGTAGGAATTTCCTCCCAAAATTTAGCGTGCTCAAATGTATAACATAAATCAAATACAATGACGATCGAGTATTTGCGCCTATATAAAAAGTGTTTAGGACTTGAGGGTCTTTCAGGGTTGATTACGAGTGCTGGGATTTTCGGGGCATGTCCTGATAAGCGAAATTCCTCCGATAAATGTGCCTGCTAAAATAAGATATATATATATCAAACTACGACCTCTGGTGCGACCTTGTCGCCGCTATTCAGCAAGAGTGCGTTCCAAGCACCTCCAGTTCAGCGCGACGAAAGCGGTCCCCATGGATGACTACTGATTTACTGAAGATGGCCCGTAGGAAGCGGGCTCTGTTTAAAAAAGCTGCCCGCATGCACTGTCCTGTCTTATTCCAAGCAGCTAAGCAGCTTCAAAGGCATCTGAAAAGCGCAATTTACGTTGCATTTAATAAACTATTCACGCACCATCACCGGAAAGACCAAGCACGTTCCTCAGCTGTTTTGGGCATTAATTAGTCGACAGCGGTCCACCCCTCACAAACCGTGCCTCCTATCCGGTGATCGCCGCGTAACGGCTCCCCGAGATATTGCCCAACTCTTCGCCACACAGTTCTCGTCGGTCTACCGTAGCGACTCAGGTGACCTCGATGTAGACACGCTTGTTGATGAAGTGGAAGCAAGCACCATCTGCCCCACCACTGTACTCTCCACCATTCAGTTTTCTCCTGACGATCTACAAAGTGCCATTGGACGCCTCAAGTCATCACGCTCCGTCGGACCTGACCACCTTGCTCCCACTTTCCTCAAGCTGCTTTACCCTCTCATCTCGCATCCCCTGCTGAACATGCTGCAATCATTTGCAGACAATGCTTTTGTTCCAGACACATGGAAGCGGGCTTTCATCTCCCCGTTCACAAGGGCAGAGGAAAATCAACATACTCTGCATGCAACTACTGCCCAGTGTCCATCACGTCTATACTGTGTCGGACGTTTGAGCGCATGATCAACAGTAAGCTGCTTGAATTCTACGAGGAAAACAACGTCCTTTCTCCCACACAGCACGGCTTCAGGAAGAACAGGAGCTGTAAAACAGCACTGGCTACGATCATGCACTACATCAGTGACAACCTTGACCGTGGTATTTCGACCGATATGGTGCAACTAGATTTTAGCAATGCGTTTGACACGCTGGACCATGCTATACTCCTTCGGAAACTAGGAAGTGCAGGTGTCCGCGGTCCTCTGCTTCGGTGGTTAGCTCGGTTCCTTACTGGCCGCACACACCAGGTCCTCTTCCAAGGATCCCGTTCCGAGAGCTTCGCCGTCTCAGCAGGGGTACCTCAGGGATCCGTCCTTGGCCCTACTCTGTTCTCCACGTACACCAACGATCTTTCCCAATCTATTGACAAGCAGATAGCCCAATATGCTGACGACATCACTCTGCTTGCGCGAACTACACCTCACGCAAGCTGTCCCAACCTTCAGCGGAACCTGTCTATAGTGCAGCAGTGGTCCGACTCAAACTGCCTTCTTCTTAACCCATCCAAGTGTGCAGTCATGCGGGTCAGTCACAGCCGCTGCTCAGGAGCCCCTTTGTACACCGTGTCTGCAATACCTCTTACATCGGTCACATCATTACCAATTCTGGGTGTGACGTTCACCCCTGACTTAACATTCTCTCTGCACGTTGCCAATGCTGTTGCCAAAGCCCGACGTCTTTTGGGATTCGTGACACGAGTTTCCAAAGCGTGCGGTCCTACCACCTTCCGTGTTCTATACACCGCGCTTGTTCTTCCGCATCTCGAGTACTGCAGTGCGGTGTTGTTCCCACATCAAACTAATTTGGTTGACAGCCTGGAAAGCGTGCAGCGGCGTGCTACTCGGACATACTTTACCCGCCAACACAACCCTGCGTTGCCCTACGACAGTCGGCTTAAGAATCTCAAATGGCATTCCCTGGCTCATCGGAGAAGAGTCGCCAGGGTGGGCCTCACCTGCCGACTCCTCGACGGCTCGCTCAAAGGGACGTACCTTGCGACCATCCCAAGGATTAACAAAAAAGCGGGGCAGCCTGAACTTATTCGAGCGCGTACCAAACACCACAGTTCCTCGCTGATCTTAGCCGGCATCGAGGACTTCATCTCGGCCCCGCTCAGGATACGTTCGCCGCTTCCCCAGGACCGAACTGAATCTGTGTCGATGAGTCGCTTGTTTTCAAAGCACCTCCAGCAGCAGGCGTCATAACAGTGGTGCAGTGCAGTGTGTGTAGTGTATGTTTGTGTGTGTGTTCCTATAGGTTTACGTGGGAGTCAACTTACACTCTAGATTTCACCCTCATTTTTCTTTTAAAACATTTTGGGTTGCGGCCCTGTGTACAAATTTGGTATTTGTGTGCGAGTGCGTGTTTTTCTTTTTTTTTTCAGATCCTGGGTGGCGGGCTGGCAGGCGCACTCGCGTACGGGTTTTAACCTTTCTGCACAGCCGTGCACGCCACCCAGGATCAATTTTTGTAAGCAAATAATGATTATTATTAATATTATTATTATTACCAAGCGATTTCCATCTGGTTTTCAACAATTTCCTTGTTCCGAATTGTAACATATTGACATCAAGTGTTCCGAAAGATTACAGACTCACCCGATTGTTCAGTATGTATCATTAAGTGTCCGTTATTTAACTGACAAGCCTGTACACCGTGCACCTTTCACCGGTTGGTAATATCTTTGCATCGGCAAAAAGGTAGCGTGGCATTCTTTCGCCAACACTCCAACGACGTCCGAACCGCAAATGCTGGCTAATGTGAACACCTGCCTTCCAGAGCCCTAGAGGGCTCTGTTGCTCGTGAAGAACCCTGACATAAAATGGGTACGTTCACCAAGTACTCCAAATAGCGCCTTTGACTTGGACGCAAAACGAGCACTCAAGTTCTCCTCTCGTCTCTGTAGAAGTGGAGCGACCGTTCTCCGCCTTCAAGAGTCGGTTAACAGAGAAAAGACACAACCTAAGCAAACATACACTAGATATCTCCATATTTCCTTGAATTGAATAGAATAGAACGTGCGTTCTGGTGATCAGGAAAGAAGATTACATTTTTGGCGCTAATAAAAATGCTCAGGGAGCATTGAGAGAAATGCAGGTTGTCCCGGAAAGTGTCCCGATATTGTGTCATTTCCTGTCCCAATTTGGCCTCGATTATCATATATATATATATATATATTTTATCGGTATGCTCAGCTGTACCCATTACTTTTGTAAGGTTTGAGTTTTGCTCTTACTCATGCCTGAGCAAAAAATAATTGTTGGAAAACATTTAATGCTTCTCGTTCAACTATATTCACTTACGTCTTGCGCTCATAAACGGATTGCGCTAACCTCTTCGATCTGATTTAATGTTTCTTTATTATCCTTTATACCTAGGGGCAGCCGTCACCCTAAGTCAAGCAACGTTTGCCTGGTCGAAGGAGGACCCTCCGGTCCTCAAGGACGTGAATTTGAACGTGAAAGCTGGCAGCCTTGTTGCGGTGGTGGGGTCGGTGGGCTCTGGCAAATCTTCTCTCCTTTCAGCCGTGCTAGGAGCACTGGAGAAGATGTCTGGCTCTGTCGACGTTCAGGTGAGCGGACGATAACGAAATTCGTTGTGGGTACTAGTCTTTCTTTTCAGCAATCGGCGCTCTCGTTCAACCAGAGCAGAAGTCGCCCCGCGCTGTTAGAGTACCACTACTGCTTTTATATATTGCGTCATATGGCGAGGGGGTCAACTCAATGCGTGACCCTATAACTATTTTTAGTATTGTTCTTATAATATAAAATAGGAAAAAAAACACTATCGCTTGGTTTATTTCAGAAATATTTTGCAGTTCAAAAAGTTTTATGAAGTCTCTTTACCGGCATACCACATATACGTTAAAAGAAGACTGAACTCCGGAAAATCTTACTTTGCTAAGTACTTGGGCAGAACACGCGTGTTATAACATGAACTTTGCCCAAGGAAAAAAATATCACAATATTTACGTTCTGTGGCACATTTGGAGTGACGAGTGACCATTATGATATCTTGGCACGTCGACCCGGAATAGGAACCTGTTGCAGAACTGTTCCTGGAAACATCTCCCCCTCCCCTTTTCTCCCTACTTCCCCCCCCCCCCCCAAAAAAAAAAAAGAAGAAGAAAATAAAGTTATGTGCCTTGATTTCAGACGTATGCAATAAAGTGACTTCACCTAGGATAACAATACCTGCAATATTTAAATTGTGAGACTAATTTTGATTGAAGGGAATTTTTAAAACAGGCTTTTTATTGGCGAATGAGTCCGCGAACTAAATATTGCTCATACATATTTTTCTTCGTGGAAAGTATTTTATAACGTTTCTGTTATACCCAGGCTCTTAAAAAATTGTTAAATATTTCTTAAAGTTTGAGACCTAAACCTCACATTATTAATATCTTACCCGGTTTTATTTTCGTGCTTTTTTTGGAATCCTTACATTGAATAGCTAGCGTGTCCTTACGAATTTGGTGGTGCGACCGTTGCTTCAAATCATGTTGCATTAACCTGAGACTGGGGTGGAGAAGCATCAAAACGTAGAAGATACAGAAAATAGACAGGACGACGTCTCAAACTCAGCCAACTCGTTTATTTAGTCCATTTCCTCATATAGTCTCAATCCCAAGGTCATCTCTCTCAACACAAAAGGACGAAGTCTAGACAGTTCAAGCGCCACAGTCTCCATCACACAATGCAAAAATTTGGACAACCTTACAGGTCGACGCGATAAGGCAACATCCATCCTCCTTCAAACTTGAACAAAAGGATCTCTTCCCCTTCTATTCCTTCAAATGTTTATTTCCTTTAAAAACCCTTTTGTTCACTGTGTACACGAATCGAAGCAAGGAGGATAGCTGATACCCACTTGCGGCTTTTTGCATGCATCTGTGGTTAAAGGGCAGGATTGCCTACGTGGCGCAGCAGTCGTGGATACAGAACGCGACCCTGAAGGAAAACATCATCTTCACAAACTCGGTCGACGAAGATCGCTACCGGAAGGTCGTGGAAGCGTGCGCTCTCAGGCCGGACCTGGACATGCTTCCGGGGGGCGACAACACGCAAGTGGGAGATAAGGTACCTATACTTGAATAAAAAGCACAGCAGTTCTAAGGACTTTTTTTGAAGCAAGGAATGCTTTTTGTCGAAACCCACTCTCTCATCAGAAATGTATGTCTGTATCCGTCCGTGTCTTTTCCCGATACATTTTGACGGGAAATTGATATCCCGTGACCTCATGCCACGTGACATTAGGGCAAGTCAAACCGTGACGTCACGTGATATAGTGGCGTGACGTCAGGTTACGTGACGTTGATTTATCCGTTACATTTAGCTGGAGTGGGGAAATAAAAAGCAATATGTTCTGCCCTCCCTGAAAGAACTGTTCAATTACTTTCTAACGAATTTAAATGATTGCTCCGTAATCAAATGCTTCCATGCAAGATAGCACTTTGGAGATAGAGGTCGCCAATAATTTTGTAATATTCTACTGTACAACGAAGGGCTCATACCCCTGTATATTGAAATACTCTGTACGTACTTTTTTGTTGTGTGTTATTAGATCGTGATAATCCGTTACATATTTTGTATCAAACGTTACCTGAAGCTAAACTAGTGTAAGGTATCCCTGCCCCTAACGTTGTTGGAGAGTATTCAAAAGGGATGGAAGGGGGGGGGAGGGAGAGGTAGTGTGGCAGCAGTTGGTACTAGTTGTACTCAATCCGCGTGCAATGTGTTCATTTTTATTTTTATCAGAGCGCAGCTCTTAGGCGCCCGTTTCCGCGTTGAGCGGCGTCGGCGTAACCGCGCGCGTTGTATTATGGGACATCACAATTTTCTCGCTAAATTTAGCGGGGAAATTTGGTGTTGAGATCATGTGACGACAGTTTTACAGCTAAATATAGCTGGGAAACTGAAAGCGCAGTGTTGCATTATGGGACGTCATAGATCTACACACCAATTCAGTTTCCCCGCTTAATTTATTGGAGAATTGAATTGGTGTTGGGGTCACGTGACGTCAATTTTCCCGCTAAGTCTAGCGGAGAAACTGAATTTGTTCATAGGTGACGTGACACGAAGTCATGTGACGTCATTTTCCCCGATAAATTTTGCGGGGAAATTGTATTGGTGTTGAGGTCACGTGGCGTCAATTTTCCACCTAAATTTAGCGGGGAAGCTGTGGGAGGAGGTAAGGCTACAAAGGGGGAGGAGGGGAGGGTACGAAGGAGGAAGAAGACGCGGAAGAGGAGGAGGCTGCAGAACTAATATGTGAGGAGAGTGATCTATATTTGTGCAAATATATATATATATTTCTTTCTCACATGGTTTAGCGCAATATATCGCAAAATCAAAATACCTCAAAGAGCTGCGCTCTATTTTCGCATTACAAAGACTTGTAAACATCTTTCATTTTTATTGTTGGTCGACAAAATGTCTCACCAACATGCTTTTTCGTACCTTGGATTTGATTCATTCTTTAGGGTTTCAACCTGAGCGGCGGTCAGAAACTGAGGATCAGCCTGGCTCGTGCAGTGTTTCACGACGCCGACGTTTACCTTTTGGACGACCCTTTCAGTGCCGTTGACATTCATGTTGCTTCGCACCTCTTCGACCATGTTGTCGGTCCGTCCGGCATCTTGAAATCAAAGGTAATCAGGAGGACTATTGTTCTTCTTGCCTAAGACATCACTGAACCCCAACTTGACCATGTATCGTACAGCTTGAATTTCGAGCTAATTTTTATAATCCTATTGATTCTTCGTCGAAACAGTTTTGTCTATTTTTACTCCGGATTACACTACCGTAAAATCCCAAACAAACACCAACCCCTGAAAGATCGCCGGCCTATTTTGTTTTTTGTTGTTTATCTATTCAAATTTAATGGACTTTTATTAGGTATTATATCGCAATGTTGGTCGCCTTTACTGGGTGCCTCTAACATACATTTAAAACGACCGTATTCAATAGTAACATATGCGATTGTTGAAATATGTATGTTCACAATCGTTGATTAAAGATCCGCCATCTGAAACGCGTCACGACGGATGCATTTACCATATCTTTGTCCACTTGATCTGCCCTTAATTTCGCTGCAAAATAGGTTGTCTCAGATTACCACGACTCTAGCGGTTGTTCTAGGAACCTCCGACTCCTGTTCTATGACATAGATGTGGCACGGCAGACGTTTGTTCAGTTGTGGCGAGCCGAGTCGATGGGAAGTCCAGTAGCCAGAGGTTGGGCTGCTGGACTTCCCACGCCTTCACAAGTCTGCGACCGACCAGGAGGATTGCCATAATTTGGACGATTCCCAGAGAGGCACCTGTGACACGAATCGTGCCAACTGGAAATGTGCTCCTGGCACTTCGTGAACACGGCATCTGAAATGGTGGTATTGCACTGCATCAGAAATACATGATCGCAGCTTTCTTTAGGTTTTCCGTCGTTATTAAGAATCGTAGCATTATCAGTTTATACGCTGGTTCAAACATTTCTGTTTGAGTGTGCTCTAGTACGATCCATCCTCATGTGGCCGCTTACGACGAGAAAACAGACTAGCATGCTGGCGCCATCTTTCAGGCAGCTTTGGAACCCTTACGAACTGCGTAAATGTTTTTATTTGTTTTTACGCATTTTTTACCCTTGAGTTTGGAATAATCTCGGCATTGTTATAAGTGTAAATTTCTTAAAGATACTGCGGGATGATTCCACGTCAGTTCATACAATGTTGGTGAGGGTCATAAATTTGATATTTTTGTTAAAATATATATGAAAGCCATGTTCTTGGGAGCAACATTCAGCTATATCTGAACTCCGTAACAACGTTTTTCGCTGAGATATAAAATAGAGAAACTCGAGGCGTGGAAACTGAAAAGATTCACGGTGCTACTTTGCACAATCGTCATTTTCTTATCTAAGCTTTAACGCCAACATAACTTTTTAATATATTTCACAAAAGATAAACAACATATACACACAAAAAGTAAAAATATTAATACATATTTCTATGCTAACAAAACAAAATCAAACTGGCATAAAAACGCTATGTAGAGACATATTAACATTTTTTTGTGCAAATAAACTATTTTTATAATACTTCACAAAACATATTAAAATACGCATCTTTAAGTTATCTTTAGGAATACATCAAGATAATATGCTCACCCTCAATTTTCTTCTTGTTATTAATGCGAAAATGCAGCTGACTTCTCAAAATGTGACAAGATTGTGCGTCAATATTTAAAAAAAACTCCATCTTTTATTTTTTTAAACTCCCCTTGGCACTTTGCAGTAACTTGAACTAACCTGTGATGGCAAAATATTGAGTAAAATATGACGTCCGAACGGGAAAAACTACGACAAACTTTCACTCGGAGCGAGCCGACGTCTTCGTTATTGCGGCTTTGCCGCATAACGTGTATCTTCAGGGAAGCGTCAAAAGCTGGAAAGCGGGACTCTATCGTGTAGAGTGGAGTTGCTTTATCGTTGTGTGACCATACCCCCCCCCCGCCCCTTCTCCCCCCCCCCGCCCTCCCTTGATCAGGAACAAGAAACACCTGCGAACGTCACTGCTGGTGGCAGTTACGAATCGTAAGCACATCACATTACCTTGAAACCCAAAGGTAAATACGTGAAGAGTCAGTTACGGAAAAATAAGGCGAGAGTAGTTGTAAGGAAAATATGCAGGTCAGTTGGTCAGAAAACATCGCAATCTAAACCCCGAGATAAAAAAAAATATAACAGACAGTGCGAAACGAAATCTCAAACGCATCTGAGCTTATTCACAAGAAGAATGACAATAAATGCATGTCACACAGAAAGAAAAAATAAGAAGATTCATGCACCGCAAAGACTTTACCGAACCTAACCAAACTAAATCACTCCATGGTTAAGGACAGCAACGGGAACGGGCACCTCTCCCAAGGACCTAAACAGATGAGTTTCACCACGCTATGTGAACCGACCGAGACAGAACCCCTAACCCGCACTCCCATTTTACTGCCGTAACCTCCTTTCCCCAATACACACACACACAAACTACACTCCAACACCGAAAACCCCGAAAACATCACAATAAAGGAAACTGACACAAGAACCGCCTTACCACCCAAGGCAGTAATGTTCCACTTCGAGTTTGCTGAAAATTGGAAATTAACCTTCCCAGCCGGAGTGCAGAGTTTTCATTGGAAAAAAAACTCAAGTGTCTCTCTTCACATGTGTGGTTACGTCCACGCTAGGCACGCAAAGCTTTGCCGTTGTCAGCGATGACACGACGCATGACACAGCTCACGCTCTTCTAGCCACAGAGGCCATAGAAGAGTATGTTGATGAACATTACCCAGTCTTTTCTGAAATACTTTTTGTATCAGACGTAGAGGCGGCGCATTTCAAGGATCACTTCCAAATGCACGAATTGTCTCGGAAGCCGTACTCTTCGGCAAGATGGATCTTTTCAGCCACTGGACATGAGAAAAGCGCTTGTGATGGAGTAAGTGAGGTTCTTAAACACCACGCAACGCTCGCCAACTTGAGGTCTTCGCTCAACTCAACGATTGTCACCGCTAAAGACTTTGTGGAAGTGCTGCGTGAAAAAGTAACAAATGTCTGCATGTTCCACCTGTCTGCGGAACGGGTTCGAGAGTTTCGTGCGGTAAAGCAAGCAGAGTTAACCACCGTAAAACCTGTGAGAGGAATCCAGGCATCTCATCTGTGGAAGTCATTATGTGCCGATAGGCCGGATGTATACATGGCCACTTGCGCAACTGAGAGTTTTAAGCTTATGTCTGCACAGTTAGCGAATTTGCAGGGTAAGGTCGTTTTGGTTTCATGAATTGTAAGCTAAGTAATGGTATTCCAGCTCAAAGTCCCTTTTCGCATGAGTTATACTCACCCCTTTTGAAAAGAAAAATAATTTGGAAAATATAAAATACATGCCATAACTAACGCTCAAAATGTTTGGTGATATGCGGCAAAGCCGCTATGACGAAGACGTCGGCTCGCTCCGAGTGAAGGTTTGTTGTAGCGTTTCCCGTTTGGAGGTCACAAGTTACTCAATGTTCTGCCATCACAAGTTAATTCAAGTCACTGCAAAGTGCCAAGGGTAGTTTAAAAAAATAAAAGATGGATCTTTTTAAATATCGACGCCCAATCTTGCCACATTTTGAGAAATCAGCTGCATTTCCGCCTTAATAACAAGAAGACAATTAAGGGTGAGCATATTATCTTTATATATGCGTAAAGAATATGTAAAGACGCCCGTTTTTATATGTTTTGTGAAGTATTATGAGATATGGTTTATTTGCAAAAAAAACTTGTGAATATGTCTTTAAAACGCGTTTTTATGCCATGTTTGAGTTTTTTTTTGCTTAAATAGAAATATTGTTATTGATATTTTATTTTTTTGTATATCTGCTGTACATCTTTTGCAAAATGTATTAAAAAAGTTATGGTGACGTGAAAGCTTCGATGAGAAAATGACGACTGTGGAAAATAGCATCGTAAAATATTCTCAATTTCCACGCCTCGAGCCTCTTTATTTTATATCTCAGTGAAAAAAAAAATTGTTACAGCGTTCATATAGAGCTGAATGTACCTCTCAACAAGATATATTTGATATATATTTTTAACAAAAATATCAAAATTATGACCCGGACCATCATTGCACGAACTGACATGGAATCACCCTGCATATATTTGATATCGCCAATACTGCAAAACTGTCAGTTTATTTATACGCAATTTCAGGACTAGCTTGTAAATGACGCCAGCGTGCCAGTGCGTTCTCAAGAGAGCCTAGATTGAAAAGAGTATTCTCAAACAATAGGGACCATTTGCAATTTAATGGCGGACGTGTCCTGCGGAAATCGGTCTCAAGTGCGCATGCGCTGCGTTTTCGCATGGCGAGGAGGAAATCAGGCGGAAAGGCGGAGAGGTTTGCAGACGATCATCGGTTTCGTCACCTCCCCGCAACTCGTATTGCAAATGCGGCCCATAAACCCATAAACTAATAAACCATAGCCTCGATTTATTTTCTCTCTGTCTTTCTCTCTTTCTGTAATAAGTTTCTTTTTTTTTTTTGTCGGAAGCGGTTACAAGGAGAATGCAAAGCACCCGAGAGCACTCGGACGCAAATCTGTCAACCAACCAAGCACGAAAACAAGTAGCCCTCACTTAGTGCACTCACGGAAAACGAAGATACAAAGACACCTTGTCGCTCAGTGTACTTCAACCGAGCGAAAGTATGTTTAAATGTACGGTAATATTTCTAACGCTTATTTCAGACAAGAATATTGATGACACATTCGGTCACCTTCCTATCGCAAGCGGACTGGATTGTGTATCTCGAGAACGGTCGGGTTCAGGAGCAAGGCACCTACCACGACCTCCTGGCGGGAAATGAAAGCGGCTTTTGCGCCTTTCTGCGAGACCATGTCAAAAGAGCCATTAGCGATAAAGCGATGAACTCTACTGAAGAGAGCACCGACGTTAGGTGAGCGGTGCGATTATCTACCATTTTTTTTCGCTAAAAATGTCTTGCTTTTCTGCAGTACGTCTGAAAGTACGGATTACATATTAAAACAGACTCGGAAAATCGGCGGCTGAGCGTAGCAATGCTACATTGCACCTATACTTAGTTTCAGTTTAAGTACACACGCAGACAACGCTACAAGGTAAATGTACCAATCAAGCCCCGTCAAAAGCGGAAGCAACTACATATTTTGTGTTTATGATTGGCTTAGCGATTACAGAACATGTACAAAAACATTACGAACTTCATGCAGGTGCGCTTTTGACGTTGTTTGATTGGTACCATCAGCTCGTGGCGTCGACTGTGGTTGGACTTTAGGTGAAACGAATAATAGGAAGTATTTTTGTTTGTTTTAATATACAATTTCAAAAGCACGTCAAACTGCGCTGCATTGGAGGTCGCCATTTCCAATACATGGAGACAGTAAGTGCTGTAACTATGGCGGACTCTGTTAACTATCGCAGCAGATAATGGACAGCGCGTACTTTTGAGAGAAGTCTATTGTCACGCTTCACATGTAAAACATCACCTAAACACTGTCTAGGCCTAGATGGGACGAATTTGCCTACAATTCTATTAGTGTTCTTTTTCAGCTGCAATGGTGAAGTGAAGAAAAATGGCGTTCCAAAAGGATGCAGAGTCGCGGACGACGAAAAAGTAAACAGTGGAAACGTGAGTTAGTTTAAATTACGTTAAGAAATAAGCGAGTTTGGAGTTGTCTGTCTGAAGAAAGTTAAACACTGAGGTATCATACAAAGGAATAAACGCGGCAGGGTTGAAAGCTGGGCTAGTTGGTACCGATTCATCATAAAGAAGAAGCGCACAAAAAACCAGGACAAAAAAGATTGACATGTACGACAGACAAGCGCTCACTCACAACTGGAAGTTCAATAGGGCTTCAGGAAAAACGAACAATAGTCGCTTCCCGGTTGCACATGCGCCGCTCAATCGCCGCCTCCTCCCCCCCCCCATTTTCCCCAGGTTGTAATTTAAAAACGAATAAAAAACAGATGAAAACCTTAACGTGTGCGTGTCACGTTAAGGTTTTTGTTCGTTTTTTAGATTACAACCAGGGGGGGGGGGCTACTGCGCATGTGCACCCGGGGAAGGGACTATACTTCGTTTTTCGTGAAGCCCTATTAAACTTCCAATTGTGAGTGAGCGCTCGTCTGTCATACGAGTCCTTTTTTTTTCTCGTTTTTGTGAGCTTCTTATTTTATGATGAATTAAGCGCAAGGCCCTATTGTACGTGTCACATTTTGTGTTGTTTAGTCGGGTTTTATTTCAAGGTTAGTTGTTTTACTTCATCAAACCGCGCTGCTCTTTATAATTCAATGGCCACCGGGTCAATAAAATATTAAGCTTCACATTCTACACGCTAGTGTATAATGCGGATCTTCGCGGCATTAATAATTGGGCCCTCCGTAAATTTCCATTGTTTTCTGAAGAGTAGGAAAGCTTACTTCGGTTTCTATTCGATCCTGCATGTTAGTATGCCTTTTAGTCATTCAAGTTTCGATACCTTTGCTCACATTCATTGAGTTAGCCCAATTAATTAGCTCACATTAATTCGGCTATCCCATACAGAACTGCTGTTGGTGGGTTCAAGGCCTGGCCTAGGTGCCCACAAAGTGACGAAGGCTTATGTTCGCCTAGTTGCGGTGTAACGGAGATTTAGTGTTTTTATGTTTTAATTATCCTTCTAACTTGTCTTAATGAACTTGCGGTCGTTCTTTGTGGCACGACAGCTGCCCTCCTTTGATCCGGAACGTAAACTTACAAAGGTATTCATTGGTATGCTGTCGTTTTGATAAACTAATAAGCAGCTGTGTTTTTTGTTTGTTTTGTTTTCCCTCGAGTCTCACATGCAGTCACTCCGCACATACTAATCGCTTTTTCAACCAATATATATATAATTCTTTTTTTTTCTTTTTTATCTAAAGCGTTATGCGGGAGAAGCGCAAGAAGTCGTCCCAGTGCCATTAGACTACCTTCGAATTGTGAAATATTGAGGGAATATAATTTCTCTGTTATTCATTCACATTAACATTTGTTTTTAACTTTCTTTTATTAGGTGGGATGGCACATCTACCGCGAATACCCGAAAAGGGTAGGCTGGAAATTTCTTCTGCCTTCGATCCTTACGACTTACGTGGCCTACGGTTGCAAGGTTTGCTCAATTTTGTTTACACCCACTGACTTTTAGCGAAGTGGCGCCTGGTTGAACTTGAACGAACGGGTGTTTAGCAGAAGAAAGAACCGCGTTTTGTTGTTGTTGTTGTTGTTGTTTTATTGTGAAAATAAACTATATGTGCATTGCCGAATGCTCAGTCTCCACACAAACGTAGCGCCAGCGGTCCGATCCCGATGCCGAAGTTGAGAACATAGCATTATCTAATTCAAAAGTTATCAGCGATTTTCGGACGTTTTCAGTTAAAAAATGTGGTGAGTTCCCGGTAGAGTTTACAATCCATCTCCACGTATTCGCGGGCACCGTTTGTCGCTATTTCCCATTGAACATGTCCGAAAATCGCTTATAGCTTCTAAATTAGGTAGCGATAAGCTATGTAACTTTGGGATATGTTTACAACCGCCAACGCAACATTGCGGCGAAGGCTAGGTATACGGCGATGCGTTTGTTTTTTTCAAATGTTGCGGCGAGAAAATCACGGTTTTCGTTTTTTTTTCGGAACACTCGGTACATTCGGGATCTAGACTTTCAGCCTAATGTCGTAGATTTCAGGATCATTCTGGATCATTATTTTTCAGTATGGTTCCAGCCTTTGGCTCAGCCTATGGTCCACAGACCCAGACCCTGCCCACAAGCACGAGTACATTTTGGGATATGGCATGATCCTTGTCGTCATGTGCGTCTTCAACCTGGTACACTGGGTCATCTTCTTATTTGGTTCTCTGCGAGCGGCAGCGTCGTTTCACGATCAACTCCTCCAAAGCGTCATGAGGTCTCCAATCTCCTTTTTCGACACCACGCCTATGGGAAGGGTGATTAATAGGTAATGAAGCAGAAAGCGCAAGACGTGACAATAGTGAGTTTTAGAATGGAGGCCCAAATGCTCGGGAGCTCCTAGAAGATTAGGGCGTCACGCCGCGCATGCGCAGAAGTTCTGCACATGCTAATGCGACGCCTTAAACTGCTCGGGAGACCCAAAGCGTTGGGGGCCGCTATTCTTCAACTTACTATTAGCTGGTATGTGCGCGTAGTTATTGTAATTTCGTCTCAAATGCTTTCAAAAAGTCTTAGAAAGCTGAAACTTTGGCGCTATATGACAAATCTCACAAAAGGGCTTGAGCATTCATCTAAAGCCGGGTTAACACTACTCGTACATCATACAACAGACAGTCTGCCAACGCGAGTCACCGCAATATCTGTGGTTCGAATGCCACGTGCCAAGTTTCACTCGTTGAACTCATTGTCATGCGACATTCGAAGCACGGATCTGGCGGCGACTCGCGTTCGAATTTGTTTGCAGGCTGCCTTTTGTATAATGTATTCGCGTCGAGAAGTTTGGGTATCGCCGCCTGGTGGACTTTTCTCACAACCCAGAGGGAGGACATTTCAACGTCCTCTGCTGGTGCAAGCACGTGCAATGCCAACCTTCTGTGGACTATGAAAATGAACACATAATCCCGTGTGTATAAGACTTGCACTACCCATAGCGAGGAAAACAGAAGCACCTTTAGCGAGCTTCGCTCCGCGAATACGCGATTGCAAGCATGGTATCTGGCCGCCGCCATGTCTCTGCTCGTGCGGGCAAGTACAGTGAATTGCAAGCTTACCAAAGCTACGCTCACGCGCACGCTGCACGTGCTTGCACGCATGGGGCACCAGCGAAGCGCCATGCTTGCAATTGTCAAAATGTGTGAGCCCGGCTTTAGAAAGAGCACTGTTTTTTATTTTCATTTTGGACTTTCTTCATCTAGGTATACGTCAAATTTACTCCCATGGGTGAATTGTAGCTGACCGCATCTTGTTTCGTAGCGTGTAGGTCCATGAGACGCTTACTGGTACAAATATCTTGGTAGAATCCTTTTGTTCATGAGTACGAAATACGTTGCTAGGGAAAATCGCATGATCACCTATTATCATCGTGACCTCTTTTTAGGCCTAGCAACACATTCGTCCCCACTACCATAGCCTCCTCTATACTCACAAAGCCTGGCAGTTCGATGACGGAGCCATAGAGTGCCCGGTCGCAGATTTGGAGCGCGAGAATCTGGTAGCACAGAGCATTTCTTGCGGAGCCTGTAGTCAGCGCACAGCTTTTGCAGAGGCGAGGATCCGAAACATGGTTTTCAAACCCGACGAGAAAAGAGGCGGTAGCCCGAGGAACGCGAGAAGCACGAGCGGACATTCCATCGCTCGGGAGAAGTGTGTTTGGACGTCTCGCCGCAGCGGGGCGCCCGTTACATGCCTCTTGTCTGCCGCTCTACCTTTTCACTTTCGGCGGCCGCGTCTCATGGCGATCTGCCAGGCTTTGTCAGTATAGAAGAGGCTATGCCACTACGTAACTGCTTACAAAGGTTTCACTGAATAAAATATTTATGAGCCCTCTTTTATCTTTGGCGAGCATTTGTAGTAATAGATTTTGCCCTTCTACTAGGAGTGTTTTGCGTAGTCACTCTTTGGGCATCTTGTAGTTTGTGACTAAACTTTGTTGAAGGAATTTAGGAAACATATATGGTCATGTAATACCTCTACATTAGATCGAACCTTCACTCGTACACAGATCATCTCGCCTAAAATTCCTATTACACCGTACATTCATTTTCTTCAAAATACATATTAGCAGAATGGTACCTCTACTCAATCCTGTCAGTGTGCATTAATGCCGGCACGTCTGAATTTATTTTTATGCTAAAATATTGTTAATGAGCTCATTCTTCGGTGATATGAGGACTCTATTCGCGGTGAAAAGCTCGCTAGGGGCGCGTCTGTTTTCCTCACTTTGGGCAGTGAGCGTAACTACCCACGTACAGTAATACCTCGTTAACTCGAAGTCACAAAAGCGTGAAAACATTCGAGATAAGCGAGAATTTTGAGATAAGCAAAGTACCTGGAATGTTTTACATCTGATCAACTTTTCTGATGAGAGCAACTTTCCTCTCAAGCGTCAGCGATTTGCACTGTTTGGGCTCTTCCATCTTCACGATCAATCGAGTCACGCGCCGACAACATCATAGAATTCACAACCGATGACGCAAATCGAACACTTCACCACTACCCGTGTGGCCGCAAGACTTTCTTGAAATACACAAACAAATGAGCGGACAAGCAGCGAGAGTCAGAACACTTGAAACCGCATTGAAACAAACGGACACCTCTGGGTAAACACGAGACTCACTCACGACCCTACCTGGAAGGGAAACGGAATGAACCATGAAGCAAAGAGAAAACGAAAGACAGAGCGGAACAAAACGCTCGGCGGCAGCGGAATTGCAGGCGATCCCAGCTTGTGAACGATTAGTTTGTCCAAATGAAAATCGTGAAAAGAGGAAAAAAAACGTTTCGAGTTTACCGCGGTCATTTTTGCCTTGCAGCTTCCGCTTTTTTCGCATGCACGTTTTTTGTTTGTATTTGCTGCAGTTTTTGTTGTTTGTGTAGGGTACTTTGTTTTGCGATTTTTGCTGACTGTATTTTGGAGATATCGAAGTCCGTCATGAAAACCTTTCGAGATAAGCAAGGACAAAATACATTGTGCCTATGGGAGCTCATTCCATGACAGGAAATTTTACGACTAACCACCATTTCGAGATAGCCGTGTTTGAGTTAACAAGGTATTACTGTAGTTATATTTTAATTTTCCTAGTGCATAGAAGCCTGGCATTGCACGGGCTTGCATAAGTAGAGGAAGTTGAAGTGTCCTGACTCACTTCTCGCCGCAAATACTCCGTTTCACGCTTAGTATACAACGCTGTCAAAGCTAGTGGCACCAGACCGAGGCTTCATCTATGGCTTCGTTTGCACAAGAACGAGAGCAAATGATCTGAGTGATCGAAAACACATGCTCGCACCTGCAGCTTTGAGAGCGTTGTACACTAAGCGAAGGTTGCGCTTTACATGAATTCGACCATAGCGCATCGAATCGAGATTTGATCATTTTGATTGGTAGCAGATGGTAGAAGAGAAAGAATCAGAAAGACAGGCTGCGTGCGATTGGTCCCTTTTCGATTTGATGCGCTACGATCGCATTCATGTAAAAGTAGCAATAGAGAATGTCGGCAACATAGGGGCAGACGTTGCACGTGCTGGCGTCTGCATCAAACTGTTTTAAAGAAAGAAAGTCTAAAACGCACCGCATTTTGCACGTTCATATTTCAACTCTTTATTTTGGTTATTTCCTTCGAATTTTTGATACTGAGAAGGGCAGCATGATGCGCGTGTACCAATGTTCTCGGCATCTTTTTTGATCTTGGGTAATTTAAGCGAAAGGTCATTTGACCTCACCTCGCGCAAGCTCTATCCTTGTCAGAAATACATGTATCATATACCTATGTTCAACACCGCGAAGCTTTGTTGTTATTCTGACTGGTTCAAATCTGACGAGGCCTATTTCGGAGAAGGCACCGTGCAATTGAGTCTTCGGTTGCACGTCAAAAGATCAACAGGTGGTCTGAGTTAATCCTTACTGCCCTCCGCGGGGGCGTCCCAGATGCTCTTCACTGGTTTGGCGCGTAAAATCTAAACGGTTGTTTTTCTTGCCAATTTCAATTCTCATGGCTGTTTCAGGTTCAGCCGTGACATCGACCTGGTTGACAAGGACGTGCCCTTTTACGCTGCGATGAACATGGCCAACATAGCGTCTATGTCTCTACTTGTCGTCGTGCTCTGCATTCCGTCCGCGTATTTTGTCTTCATCGTGGTAGTGACTTCAGTTCTCTTTCTGGGACTGATGGTAAGAATTTCCCTTGTGGTGCTCGGAATCGAATAGACCTTTCGCTAAATTAACCACCCAGACAGAACATGCATATTCTGAGGACCTCCTCAGAATATCCTATTCGGAAGTTGGGATATCCCCAGAATATTTGTGGTGGGAGATATATATCCCCAGGATGTCTGTGGGATATCCATTTGGCCCACTTTTCAAGTCCCCAGTATATCCCCAGCATCTCCCCTAGGACGTTGTCAGTATTTCCTACGTTTATCCGTGGGATCTACGTATCAGATCCGGGTTGTCCTTGGGATATCCCCAGAATATTCGTGGTGGGAGATATATTTCCCCAGGACGTCCGTGGGATATTCTTTTGGCCCACTTTTCTGGTCCCCAGTATATTCTCAACATATCCCTATGGATGTTGTCAGTATTTGCTACGTTTATACCTGGGATCTTCGTACCAGACCCTACGAGTTGCCGTCTGTACACTGTAGGTTTATATGTGGAGCCTTACAGGCAGCTCCAACATACAGCGTGCCGACATCGTCATGTGCTGGCCAGACTATGGTAATGATATAATTTCTCCGTCGTGTTGACTGGCTGGCACACGACGCTGCAGGCAGTGGCCTGGATCACACAGCTGTCAGCTGCAAGTCAGGTGTGCACCAATAGAACTCGACTGCACAGTTTGCCAGCTGTGTTCTTACCTAAACATACATATTCCACAGTGACTATGAGCTTGGTAACAATACAATTTCATGCGAATGAGATATCTCAGCCAACCTGCAGGGCTGAGCTCGAAGAAAGCTGCTCAGTAAAGACATGGGCACATGTTAGCATCAAAAGCATTGAATACTTTATTATCAGCAAAAAATTGCTCTAATTTATATTATTAAAATAACTGTTTGCTTAACATTCCAAAAATAAAAATATCACATAATATACCAGGCGTCTCAAAAGCAAAGTTGTACTCTGAAATGGCCTGCAAAAATCAGTGATTTTATGTATCACATAGAAAATTTCCTCTAATATGTCGTTTACTGGTTAGATATTTCCATTAAAATTTGCAAGTTTCAACTACGACTACGAAGGAAATTAAAATTATAAAAATGACATTTTCAAGGACTTAGCGGGAGCTCTCGCGAACAGTTAAAAAAATGGCCATGTTTGCTTACCTTTTACAGAGATAGCGCCACCAGTCCGATAAGTACCTAATGCGTTGCTCTCACTTTATGTTTCAGGGGGAGATATTTGTCAGAATTAAGTTCTTACCATGAGTTTTCAATTAGGTTAGACAGGCACACCAAGAACTTAATTCTGACAGGTATCTCCCGCAGGAACACAAAGTTAGAAACACGTGAGTGGCGCTTGTCGGACTGGTGGTGCCGTCTCTGTAAAAGGCAAGCAAACATTGCCGTTGTTGGAACTGTTACCAACAACTGCCACCAAGTTTTTGAAAAAGTAATGTTTTTAATTTTAACTTCCTTCAAGTCAGAATTAAAACTTCAAATACAATTAAATAACTTTACCAGTAAATAGCATATTTTAGAAAATTTCTCTCGATACATCAAATCGCTGATTTTAACAGGCCGTTTTAGAGTTAACCTTTCTTTTGAGACACCCGGTATTTAAAAATGACTAGAACCTTGCAGTCGAATTAGCAGCCCCACTCCTACTTTTCTGGCTGCCGCTTCTCCATCCGTTCCTTCGCATAGGCCAGCCATGACTTCAGCGCCTTCTCCACCTTGTATTCAGTTGCCCCAAGACCCTTATTGGTGAGCAGACATTCTGGAACGATAAATAATGGAACTATTAAATGTGTGTTCCAAAGCTGAAGTATTGTACGGAACCTGAAGCCAGCTGTTTTCTGAAACAAGAATAACTAACCAAATGCAGTGTATTTTTCCTGGATTCAATGCAACGCTACTGGCACGAGCGTGTGGCTTCATCTAGCATCCCACTTATGCAAGGGTGCACGCAAAAGCGCAAGATCAAGCCACATGCTCGCGCCAGTAGCCTTGACAGCGTTGCACATTAAGTATGAAACGGAGCATGGGCAGCCACCAAGATAGGCAATAAAAGTATTATTTTATAAAGATCCACTCTGCATCTAGCAAACTTGGGTTGTCTAAAAACCACTGTGCAAAAAAATTCGAAGTCACGAATCTCTATGTCAGTGTAACTCGGATTTACTGCGAGCATGGGATCAAGAAATAATGTGCTGCTGCAGGTAGCTAGCGTATCTCGACGCCTGCTGCTGCAGTAGCCACCGACAACTCCTCAGGTCGAGATGTTGTTATTATCAGGCTTCTTTGTTTTAATATTTTGAACTCCTGAAAGTGTGAGTACACCACTCAATAGTGTGAAGTCAAATTAAGTCAAGAAAGCCCAACAAATGCTATGGCATATTTTGGCAATGGGCTAATCATGTTTAAATTCCAGTTAAATGGAATGCTTAACAAGTTAAATATTGATCATAACCAATTTTTTGTGCTAATTATCACATCACACTCATGCTTGCACATGTGCTGTGGTTAGAAGCATCACCCCAAAGAAATATTATTTTTGTCAGC
>JAZHYW010004475.1:0-13429 GCA_037355805.1 Ixodes ricinus
CGTTCCAAAAGATTCTTGAAGCCTACTAAAGCCGCAAAGGAGTATGAGGCGAAAAATAAGAAAAAGGAACCTGGTGTGAAAAGGTCCAAATCAATACCATAGCTTCTACTGCACAAATACAGGGGCGAGTTACACAATACAAAAAGAACGTTTGTTTGATTTCAGTCCAAATGTTTACGCTCCAAGGGCATTGATGTCCAAGCACTTGCCGTATTCGGAGGGATGGCACCGCTTGTCAACGCTATGGCCTTTTCTACTCCAAGTTTTGCATGGAAGTGCGGCACTTCCGCTGAATTCTCCACGTAGACGACGTCGTCCGACCGAATAAGTAGGCGTTACTCCCGATCTGGGAATCTCTTAACGTTCGTACACCATAGTATCATGAGATCGAGGGCTTTGACGCTCTTCGTCCACCAGGTATTGACCATCGGCCGGTGTTTTTGCCGTGTAAGATGAGACCGTCGCGTGCTGCTGGAACAAGAACCTGGCGATTCTTCACTGAACTGCTTCTTCCGTAAGCTTCAAGAGGCTTTCTTCGTTTCGCACACTATCTGTTCTGCTTGCCGTTGGTCGCCGGGATGGTATGGTGCACTAATGTGATGCCTGATGCACCGGTTTTTTTCTCTTTTCAAAAAACTTGTTTATTTTATTTGAAGCATGATTTGGCGCGTTATCAGAAGAAAGAAATATTTTTGGTGGGGCAAAAGTAGGAAAAGAGAGCGTAGAACGTCAATGACGCGTTTGGACATCGTAGCAGGCATCGTTGTGAAGCTTCCATACCGCAGAGTACGCATCGACCATGACTCCGCAGATGCGGATGCGTTTCGCCACCCACCGACTGAACAGTGAATCGTTTTCAGTTACTGTTCGCCGAGTGGCGCTGGACTCGAGGAAGACTTCGGTCTTTGCACAAAGTTAAGCCCAGTTGCCAGCACTTTCGTCGAAAGCGGTAAGTGCTCGAAGCGATCGAGGACAGTCGGTAGCCGTTCTGGCCGTGGCGACACCTGGACAGCGCACCATTCGCCGAAGGAAACACTTCGCTTGTTCGTCTGCCACGAGTCGTCCGATATCAGGTCATCACGGCAACTCCACCGCCATGCACATGGTTAGCAATCACGTGAGCTATAAATTCCCGAACGCTCTGCTTGCGCACCGTCGCTCGACGCCGTTCATTAGTAGCGTCTTCATTGCAAATAAACATCTTCCATGTTGTTCCTGAGGGTTTTCATCATACCGCCTCTCTAAGCTGTACTTCACCCGCTGTTATGTGTGCCGTTAGTACTTCGACCATCATTGCCACGGCGTTTGTTTTCTGGGAACAATAATGCATAACAGCCTTTGCCAACATCCCCGAATCCCGTGAGCCACAATATTTTGTACGACATCACTTTCTAGTAATCATTATAGTGGTGAGGTGAAGTGTGCTGCCGTAAAAATCACCGGCTCAGTTTTACTGACGTCGCACTTCCACTGGGGTCTTGAAGGTGAGTCTACTGAGCGTGCATGCCTGCACGAAGGAGTTTTCATTGATAGGATATTGGCGTCAATCAACAATTGATTCCTTCTTGGTAAAATTTATTCCGAAAGCCCGTGACAACCGCCGAACCGCACCTCTCTATATAAGAGAACAATTGTATGCCCAGCCTGACATTTTTCGCATACGTGCGTTTGCCGACCGCTACTTGAGCCAGCTGAGCCGGCTGGCAGCGGCGCGAGCAAGGCCACGGGAGAACGTGATGGTGCTCGAGCCATCCCACCGTGAACCAGTGTTTCGGCCACCACGGGTGGCGTGTCGCCATCTATTGGTTGAACTAACGCCTTGTTCAAGATGGCTGCCGTGGGACCGCAGCCTTAATGCGTTATTTCTGCGGGACGAAAAAAACGCCAAAATTAGATCAGATAAATCTAGAGAAACTCTGACATACTGTACCTTCGCGTGCATTACTTTAAATAGAGTCCGGTCTCTGCTTAGTAATCGCTGTCAATACTGCAGTTCTGCCCGCGATCTCATAAAACTCAATATTTAACAAAAGCTAATTAAGAAGCTTACATGAAGAAACTTCTGTTAATTACTGAACTCAGCATATTATACTCCCTCGTAGATATCCGACCTGATATAAAGGCATGCAGACGGCACTCATATAACTCATCCCACTAATAAAAAGAATATATTCGTATGAAAAATCAAACACCCTGTACATACATGACTATACCAGCATACGATGGAGATGCGGTTAATGTTGTGAAGTTTCATTAAATGCAGAGTTCATTCAAACTGTGTCTCCTCGTGTTTTTGTTTCTCTTCTTCTTGCGTGAAGTGCGTACGCGGATGAAAAAGAAGCGTTCATCCAAGCTCCCACTTCGTCTAGTCCCAAGGGTCGTCCTCCACTGTATGCGGTGGTCTTCGCAGTAAGCCGCTTGGGAACTTCTCTTGTCTGCAGTCGTTAGGCTTGCCGGGATCGCTCTTAGCCTTGTTCCACCTCTCACTCTGGGGTAAGTTCACCACAACTATTGCACTAGAGGGACACTGAAGCTAAAGTTTGGAGTTTGCAATTGATGGTAGAAATTTGGTGGAAGTATATTCTCTCATAGGGTCAACTCGCAACCTGCTAATACAAATGAAATTCTACTAACTACCTTCTACACTTGAAAACTACCATATGTCAAAGCATGAAATGCAATATTTCATGCGTTATAAGTACATTTCAAAACATTCAACGACCGTATTAGGGAGTGAACAACAGCACATTGTTGAATAATATCCTCACTTGTATTTAGCGGGGAAATTGACAATTTCCCAACAAAATTCAATTTGGCACAGTGCAAGGGATGATCTGCGTTGTCATAGCGACACGTTTCGCACTGTGCTTAATACATTTAGCCAGTGCTGTCCACGACTGACAAAACTGGTCCTTGGTTGTCCCTTTATTATGTCTCAGGTATCTTCTGGTTTTTATCGAAGACGGGGAGGTCGGGTGGCATGGATATGTCTACGCCTTGGAATACACCCTTTCACAGTTTGTTTGCGGATTGCTGAACGCGCATGACAAGTACTTCATGGCGCTGGGAGCCCTACAAAGCACAGTCTGCGCTCGTTTCTGCCCTTTACAAAAAGGTAATTGAACGCTTTATAATGCTGTCATATTCTAGCCATTCTGAATTATCGATGCGAAGCCATGCTCCAGAAGACAACCTGTAGAAAGAAAGGCGCACTATCACTGATGTTCGTCGTGTTTCTTTACGTGTTCTATCATCGCTGAACCGATCACAAACCGAAAAGGCCTAGTCACCTGCTCGCTTTGATGCTCCTCGGTTGGTCTCATGACCTCGGCTGCGTCTGGACTGAAGCGGAAACGAAGTATATTAACTTTTTTCAGCAGCAGATGTTTTTTACATCTATCGCGTGTTTCAAATGGCGGCCAGGCTCCTTGATATCGAGAGCAAAAATCGGTTTCTTAACCTACCGCGCTACGATTTCCTGCAGCCTTGTTCCCACAGGTGGTGCATTGTTTCTATAACATTTGCAAAGATCAAACTTACCGGACGAAAAAGTAAAAACAATAACAGACAGTCTTAAAGCTCTTATGGAAACGCAGTAGCAGCCACCGGTCTTCAGGCAATAGGGCGCTCTATTGTTTGAAGACCAGTGACCTCGCTGCGTTTCCATAGTGATTTAATATTTTTTTTTCACTTCTTTTCCTTAGGTAAGTTCGCTTTTACAAATTTTATAGAAAAAATGCGCCACCTGTGAGTCAACGCTCACTAAAATCGTAGCGCGATAAGTTAAGAATCTCAATTTTGCGCTTGATTTGAAGAAGCACTGGCACGCTACTTGAGACATTCGGTGTATATGAGGTTTTGATGCGAAGCTACTTCTGTATATTCATCTTAAAACGAGCGATTTTGTTTCCATAATCTTAGTTGACGTTTAGCGCTTGTAACTAGCAGGTCTCGTCGCATTAATAGCTGATTATTTAGTTATGTTGAATGTTGTTAACGCCTTTTAAATAACCTCTGTTTCACGGAATCAAGTTTTATAGTGATAATGTACCTTACCTCTATCGATGTGACCGAGGATGCTGCCAGATATGTTGCTGTTAAGTATTTCCTACCACTGCTACTGAGCAGCTGTCCGTCACGCTGTCTGCTCACTTTTTGCGCCAGGGGCATGGCGCGATCTGCAGATTGCGCGAACACAACCAAAAAGTGATCGGAGAGCGATGACGGTCGTCTGTTGATGCACCGCCATGACCGGGGTGGAACACCTGAATTTAATTTGTTGCACTGTTATTAGAAAACATGGAAATAAGACGGTGAGGGAAATTATAGAGGCAGACCTGATAAAGTATACGGGGATCCGATGCGCCAGCGTGGCGTCAATCGATTTGGGCGACAAAGGGCCACAGTTCTTGCGAAGGCATTGTGCGTGGCTGGGGATTGGTTGGATGGCGCGATGATGCAGAGTATTTAATACCTTGATTTTCCCGACCCATTTTCAAACCGGTTGAAGTTAGCGCGTTGTGTAGTCTCGTTCCTACGCTCGTCCCTGTCGTGAAAGCCGCAATTCTCGCTATCTACGTTTCAATACCAGCTCGGCCAAGAATCCGCATTACTTCCGTGCTAACAGGTGACATCACTGAGGGTCACACGCGACGTCATGAGGGCGGCATGGCGACGTTTGTCTACGCGGTTGCGTGTCTGGGACGCTTCCCATAATGCACCACGGTGACGCGTTGCGTTATGGGACAATTTTGTAATGCACAGCGCGGGAGGGAGGAGGGAAGAGGGGAGGAGGAGGAGCAGGGAGGAGAAGGAGGAGAGGAGGAGGAAGGGGAGGAGGCGAGGATGCACGGGCGGAGTAGGTGAGGAGGGAGGAAGAGAGGGTACAGAATGAGGAGAGAGGGGAACGCCTGTCCCTACCTTCCCCTCCATCCCTCCTCCTCCCAAGAGCTGCAGCTCTAATTCGGCATTACAGGGAGTTGTAAAGACGTCTTTCATTTTTGCTTGCTTTTGCCATACTAGCCATCGATAAGAAAACTAGTGCCTGGGCTGCTCGCTGCTGGCAGTCGCTTGCCGGTTGGCCTCGGAAATCAGAAACCAACATTGCGGTCTGCCATCAGTTCCTCGGCGTCATGTTGTAGACATTCTGCGTCTTACGGCGGCCGTCGGTAGCGCCCGTAGAGCCATGGTGTTTGCCTCACTCGCGTTTGACGATAAACCGGGTGGTTGGCGAGCAGCCGACGGAACGCAGGTCAAGGGCAGCTGTGACCTGTGTTTAACAGCCCGCTAGGACGGCTTGCGCCCAGACGCCTCGCAAGAGTGCCATCGGACGTGAAAAGGCTCAACGTTCATCATTTACGGTTGCTGACACGAAAATGAGTACCGCTTGGGGGGGGTATGTTGTGCAGAAAGCAATGCGCCTGCTTAATCTCATCCCTACGATGAATAAAGGCCAAAGCCACGGGCCACCAGGTCAATCACCTTCCATAACTTTGACGCCGCCGCGTGACTAGGGCAGAAGATAACGGCTCCGAATAAAAAAGCGCGTCTTCTGTTGCTTCGACACTGCAAATGAAAGTATATCCTGTAGTTTTCTTTGCAACGTAAAACTGATGAATCACTCAATGCAATTTGATTCTTCCAATGTCCGCCCATCCCCATCAGTGATCCGAGACGCGGGCCTGAATACCTGAATCTATTACGCGATACCAAAGCCTGAACAATTTAGCGATGGCTCGTGGTGGATCTGGCGGTCCGTAGCTTCTACCTTTAGTCCATCATGAGTGGGGACAAGTATATTTGCGGATTCCCTCAAATGGAACAACCATTAAGGATTTAGGCAGATAATGCCCCCCCCCCGTAATTTGAAAACGCTGCACGTCATTTTTATAGCTTCGACGCTGCTAAGAGCCAGAACGTCGTATCTTTGCTGCAATGCAAAATTGTTGAGTCACTCATTGCTCGTCCGAACCACTGTCCGCCCATTCCATCAGTGATCCGAGACGCGGGCACTGTCATGCATCGAAATACCACGCATAACGTCTTAGCGGCTCGTGATAGGATCTGGCGGTTTATCGGCTTCTTCCCTTAGTCCATCGTAAGGTTGAGACGGAGTATGGCCCTGTAGCCGGTCCTCCAACTTTTTGACTGGCTGCACATATGAAGACGGAGCTGCCGCACGAGTGATTTTGTCTGCTTTACTTGTCAATATCCATCGCAAAGATGTTTCTTATCGGACACGAAGTGCCATCTCAAAACCCTTAGTTGGTACGTAGCTTTTCTATTGAGATTCTGTCGGCGTATCCGTCGGGGCCATTCATGACGCCGGCGAACCGATTGCTCGAGCGTCGCCTTGTCCTCGGTGCTGATTATTTCCGGAATTCTAAAAAAAGACTAATACTGCTGGATCCAGCTCCACTTTGTCGCCGATCTGTACGGCTGGAACAATTAATTACGGCACAACCGACCATTTTAAACCTTGAGTGAGCGGAGAATCTACAGCGCAAACACGGCGCCAAAGCGCACAAAACATAGCATAACAGCGACGAATGCCTTCAACGTGGATTCCGGCGGGTTACGGCGAGATTTTCGAGACCGGAAGAAAAGTTGCATCATGCTCTTGTGCGAGAACCCTACGAATTAGTTTCCACCACAAATATTCAAAATATTTGCGAATTCGAACAACACTGTTTCAAAGTCGAACTCTGGCGAATTTCTCCAACCCGTTGGAAGGTTCGCTGAAGCAGTCGCGCCTTAGTTCGACGTGAAACCTCATGTTCGGCAAACGTCCGCTGCATCCCTTGCTCTAAATCTCATACTCCGATGTCTCACCCATAGGTCCTCCGCATTTCAAGCAGTTCCCGTCGCAAGTACACAGCCGGGCACATCACGAACCTGATTTCCGTCGACGTGGAGCAAGTCGGTCAGTTTCTCCAGCTTGCCAACAGCTGCTGGAGCGTCCCACTGAAGATCGTCGCCACCCTGGCGTTCTTGTGGCATTACCTGGGACCGTCGTGCATGGCCACGGTGGCCACCATGACCATCGGCACTCTAGCAGCCACGTGCGCCGCTCACTACTGTGGCAAATTTCAGGTGACCATAACCGTGACGTGGCCGCCAGCAGCTCATCGGCTGAACGAGACAAAGAAGAAGAGAGAGATGCAACGATGGAGACGTAGCAAACTACTGGACTCCTTTCACACTAAGTCCGAGCGCAGCCAAAGTTATGATCCGATGGACTCGAGCCAAGCGGCGTCAGAAGTGCTCCGTCACGGCACTCGACGTCTTGCAGCTTTTGTCGTCGCCGCATGAAGCATTCACGCGCAGTGAATATGGCCTGGATGGATCGATGGATGTTTGATGGATATTAATGGCAATACCCTTTGTAACGGGCGGTAGCTTGCGCCACCTAGCCTAGCCTAATCCTGTGCTTTTTCGTTTGCATGATTGGTTTAGCAGCTGATAGCCTTTTAGCGCTCCTTGATCAGCTGCCTTGATCCTAGTGTTGGCTGCACTGTCTCACTTAATGTGAAACGGGGTATAGCAGAGTACATGTAGTTCCGCGAAAACTCGTACCCTCGAAGTAAAACAAAAGTGTGGTATTACACCCATTTGTCCCATATAAGAACGCCAAAATGTTAGTTCGACGTAACAGCGCACTGACGTCAATCTGACGGCCCCAACATTTACGAGGGCTTATTAACGGTGCGATATAACTGATTAAACAGCTCGTATCACAGCCTACAGAAACAAAAACAACAAGCTATGGTTTTGCAATAAAACAACAAAAACTAGTTGTTTTTTCGTATTCAGTAACATTTACATTAGCCTGTTTTAGTAGGTTCTACCACTCGCCTATCAATCCGCTCATGAAAGATGGTACCGTCGGTTCCACGTTATGCCCGACTCACATAGGGCGTATTCTCGACGAGACTTACGCGCGTTTCCAGCGGGCGTAGTTACGGAATTTGGCGGGCGCTTTTTTCACAGAAGGGAAGAGGGGAGTCACCAAACCAGCACACGACGCTTTTCGTCGACGTCTCCTCGCCGTTTGGTGCAGTGTAGCCCGACTAGCGCCTTTCATGAAAGAAGGCAAAATGCAGATCAGCTGCTATATTATTACGTTCCGTAAGTGGACAGAAATGATTGAATGTTACAGGGCAACTCCACGTCCATACTTCAATTTTGGGATTATGACTGTTTAGTGCAGTCAACGTCCCTGAATACGCAGTGTAATATTTTCCTCGTTATTATTTGCGTAGGTTTAAAGCTATCAACGCCTCAAAGCTTTGTTTAGGGCTTTGACGCTCATAAAACCGAAACTAGCCGCTCGAGCAGCAGCAACACTGGGAAATCAGCCGCTATATGTGGACACATTGACGTAGAGATCGTTCTCATTCAACGAAAACGCAGGCCTGCGCGGCACCTACCTCTGTTTGCTATGCATCTAAAGATAGGAAGGTAAGCTGGTTTTGTTTGATTCTGTATCCGTGGTAGGTTATCCGGCATACGTAGCAAGCGTCAGTGCGTATAGCCACATGCGTAGCGGCCTTCTGGAAAACCCGTGAGCTCGTACGGTGCCCGTACTCGGCGGCCGCCGCCGTGCGTGCGCTATACCGTACTCGTCGCTTGTATGCCACAAAAGCTAGCGACTGGAAAGCGAGGTAAGGAACTCGTTCAGGTACCGTACTCGGCAGCTGTCTCCGTCTGTGCGGTCTTCCGTACTCACCGCTGAGGCCTAAATTGTCATCAGGCTCCGTGGATGGAGCTGGCGTTGTTCAACGCCGCCACGCTGCCGGTGACGTACAGTACTGGGGGGGCCGTCTCGCTTTTCGCGATGCGGGTCAGTCCTGAGACACGAAGCTTTGAGGCTCTCCGGCGCGGTCTACGGCGCCCGACGCGGTCTGAGCTGGGCCCGAACACACGTGTGCTGGGCCGTACACGTCTGTTTTTTCGATCTTTTGCTCGGGCGCGTAAAAGCCTGAAGTCCAAAGTCCACTCGTCGAACAGCCTTCACCCACACCTTCTCCAATTCCCGGTCCGTTGGAAACTGTACAACAGCACCTCCGGGTTGCTGCAGCGGGTTGTTGAGCAGCCCACAACGCTACAAGTTGCACTGGCATCTTTCGAGGACAACTGGGCAGTCTTGGACGCACCAGTTGCTCGCTGAAACGAGTCTTGAGGTCCTCACAAGCAAATAAACAAAGGCTACCGAAGCTACACGGGCTACAGATAAAAGCAACGGCTAGAGCACGCCAATCACAAGCCGAAGTAGCGGTGGTAGCGGCTCAAAGTAGCGCACTCCGCGCAACGCCCGGACCGGAGGAAAAAGAGACGACACTGACGTCGCGGCCCAATGTTGCTTTAGCGATCCGGCAACCCGCTGGCCGCCGCTAAGGGCAGCGGCTCGCGGCGGGTCGCATTTTTATTATCGGCATTAGTTGATTATGCGGCGTCCCACGGACGTAATATTTTGGCTGGGGTGGTATTTTGTGTCACTACAACGATACCAGTAGTTTATTTCATTTTGAGTTTTGGCCGGAGTTGCCCTTTAATCAGCAACCAAAGCTTAATTTGCTAACACCTGTTTCATACATACTCGTTGCAAACTTCAAGTTGCCAAAAACTCCCGGCAGGAGGACGGCCGCGATCTCTGCTCAAAAGCCTTCCTTTTGTAATTTTTTCACATCGCCCACAACATAGATGGTATTTTCTTCTGTCTCAGTCGTTCATCGCTCGTTCCAAAGAGATATAGCAATTTCGTACAGTTCGCCGATAAACCGGCGAACACGACAAGCGAGCCTTCGGCGGCTGAGTCAAGCCAGCCAGCCGGCCGCATAGCTAGGCAAGCCGATCCTCGTGCAACTTCCGGTTCTCAACTCGGGAGCTGATTGGCCGGCACCGCGCCGTACGCTTCCGGATACGCCACGCCGAAATACGCCGAAGCGCCGAGATCTGTCCCGGTCGGATCGCCGAATTCGCGCATATTTACGCCGACCGAGGAAGCGTTCGTCCCGGCGCCCGCTGTACGTCGGTATTACGCCCGTCAAAACGCCCTGTAAATACGTCGCAAATACGTCCTATGTGGTTCGGGCTTTAGTGCGCTGTACGTCGAAGTGAAGTTTTGGGGTGTATTATATGGGACAATGGGTGTAGACAAGTGTATGTCGTTTTCTTTTTTAAAGTGGTCGTAGTCGTGGCGCGTACAGGAGTAGCGTAGAGTCGAAACCACGAGGATACGCCGTTATCCCGGGGGTTTTCGCTTTTGACTGGGGGCTGGTCTCTGTCGCCATCTATCGCCGTTGGTATCACGAGCGCCCGTCGAGACAGCCGTCTCTGCTGTCTCGGCGAACCCGGCTATCTCGGTGCGCCGGCGGCTGCCCCATCCCTCGGCGCCGAGCGACCCGCTGGACGGCGTGGGCAGCGCGAGTCCTGCGTTCACTCGGACGCGAGATGCCCACCCCGCCAGAGAAGAATTTGGCGTTGTATGCGCTCTGTCTAATCGAAATGAGCTGAGTAAAATGTGTTCTCCTAGTAAAGCATTTGGATGAGCTAGTCTCTGCCATTGTCTGCCCTTCCCTTTCAAAGCTTAAGCGGAAAAAGACCCTTCCTAGAACTTCGTCTATCAACATTGACATTCGGCGTGTTTTGAGCACCCACGAAAAGCCTGTGATTGAACCCTAGTCTTTGCCGAACCTTGGTGCAGCGCTTGTGTTTAACACATGTAAGGTGAGGAAGCGCGGAATGTGACGGCATCTAAAAATCAATGCAACAGATACTACGTTTCAGTTGAAGGGCGACCGATGCCTGAGCTACAAGCGCGAGCATGCGGCCTTGAGCAATGCTTGCGCTGCACGAGCGCGCGTGCTTGGCACGGACGTGGTAATCTCGGAGTTCGCCCTTGTAGCTTCTGCTAAGTTCACTCTTAAAGGGAAGCGCAGTATAATGTACGCGCACTTGTGTGAAAGACCTATATAATTCCGCCTTACTGCTTTGCATGTATGCCTTATATGTCCTAATCTGGATTTTCAGAAACAACAAATGGCTTTCAAGGACTTGCGGCTCCGTCTAACGAACGAAATTTTGAACGGAATTAAGGTACACATCAAAACTTAATTTCTTGCGTGTGGTATAAATATTTAGGTGATGACGCCTGCTGTTTCGTGGCGCGATCACTGTATAGATTATTATATTTGATGGTTTTTGCAATAATTACGCATAAAATACAAGATATCTAAAGCGAGGCAGAAGAAACTGGCGTTGAGGAAGCCTCACGTTAAGCTAATGTCGGGCATCAAATATAAAATAAAACTTAGAGGTATGCCAAATGAGATAACACGATGCGATACTCGAGCACTTATTTTACTTTATATCATACAGCCTTTATCTTGGTAATTCATTACTCTTCCCCTTTGGCGAATATGAGTCCGTCTCGGACATAGCTAATTCTACTAACCAACAGATTGTTGGCAATAACGTAAACCCGCGTCTCTCATGACGTCACTCTGGGTACAACCTGTTTTCTAATATCACTCATAAATTTTGAATATAGGAATTGGCAAGTAAAGGTATTGAATTGATTTTGTTTCAAAATGTAGGCAACGAATATTGAAAAATAAATTTAGCCTCGTGAATGCAGCTTGACGTCTGCACCGGTATGAATAAAAAAGAAACGTATACTGCGCTTTTTCGGATTCATGGATTCTGACTCCTTCCCAGGTGATCAAACTGAACGCTTGGGAACCACCGTTCATCGAGAAAGTGAAGAAAGTGCGCACGAAGGAATTGTCCTCTCTCAGAAAATACTCTCTCCTGCAGTCGGCTTTTGGATTCATCTGGGCGATTACCCCTTTGCGGTACGTGCAACGAACGTGTCTTGCTTTGCTTCTTCGACTAACATAAGGTGTTTCTACTGATATGAATCGGCTCTTGCGTACCACATCGTATGCCTTTTGGGAACTGGTGGCTATCCTGGGCGTTGAAATATTTTCAAAACAAAAATTTAGCAGCTACTATTTATGTATATTTGGTGACTGCACGTGTTATATCAGGCTTACAACTCGTTGAATTTCGTGCAAATAGTCCAACGGCGCGCACTTGGGAACTTGCCTTCCGCATATGACAGGTGCGTTGACGGAACGTACCTGCGGCATTCCCTTGTCTTACGATCTTTGTTCTGATAAGAATATAACCGAGTCAATAGACCGTTTGCCAAATTACCAAAGCATCAAGGAGATTGCTGGGAACGTAAGTACACGCGCTGCTCGTGCTCGCCTTATCTCTATAAACCAGGGGTCGGCAACCGGCGGCCCGCGAAGGGAATATTATGCGACCACCGGCACGCTACCAGACACAGCCCCCCCCCCCCACACACACACACACACGCACGCAGCACGCGCACGCGCACACGCACACGCACACGCACACGCACACGCACACGCACGCACGCACACGCACACGCACACGCACACCCCCACACACACGCACGACACACACGCACACACACACCACGCACTCCAGAACTAATGGTGCAAGAAGTATTGTTGGTTGCAAGCCTTATGTAATTGGGCGTATTGGCTGTGAAGCGGCCTACCAGGAGATAAGTTTATTATCAACTGGCACTTGTTGAGCATCACAGTGATTCATTGGAAATCAATAATTATGGTCGTCGCATTTAGCCTACTTTTCGTTTGGTAGCGTGGTTCATAATATTGTCAGTTTCAACAGATTTCGTCGCACTCAAGGGCTCGCCATGAGGATTCTGACCGAGCGACTGTTCAGAAGTGTAGCAAAAATCTTATAGTCCAATTGCAACAAAAAAAGAAGAAAAATAACAGGATGAGTAACACTTGTTGGTTTTCAGTTTGTCTCGTTCATTGAACCTTGGAATCAGAGCTGTGTGGCTCTGCGAGATGGAAGGACGCAGAACCTGCAAATTCAAGAGTCACGCAAAATATAGCCTGCACCACTAGAGTGTAACAGTTCACTTTGCGTTTTATTTCCTGTTTTTGTGAGCTGGTTGCCTTCAGCTCCTCGCCTCGCCACCCTACCCCTGGATTTTCATCCGGCATGCTCTGTCTCCGCTTGGCGAGAATTTGGCCCGCGGCAGCAAAAAGTCGTCGACCCCTGCTATGGACAATTTATTTTGTTACGTGTATTTTGGATTTCGCTTTCGAACAGTTACTACTCTGGAAGGCAGCACGCGCAGCGCGTGTAACTATACTCGCGCACGGTCCTTGGTGCTTGCGTAATTTAGCAAAAGGTCTATTCTGGTTCGTTTTTCAGTCAAGCCGCTCGTCTTTTAACAGCTAGCGCTTCGGCAGCGTTAAGAAACAAGACCGAAAACATAGCGAAAGTACAGCGAATAATGATGGTGCATTTTATTAATGCCAGGCCAACCACCACCTTGATGTTCACAGTGTTGATCCAT
>JAZHYW010004476.1:0-66733 GCA_037355805.1 Ixodes ricinus
TTTGAAGCGCCGACAGCGTGACGGTGCTGGTTTTAGGAAGCGAATGGCGGCGCACAGCAGAGGTCTGAACTGAATGACGCCATTTTGTTGAAGCAGAATGTGCTTTGTCACTTGCATTGGTTGTCGTTACTTGCATAAGAAGTATCAATGGACTTAATACCTGCCTGGTTGGGAGTGCCCTCTAGGTGGTCCCCGATACGAAACGATACGACAGGACACGACACGACACGACACAACATGACACGATACGACACGATAAAATACGATACGATACGAAACAGCTTATTGATTCACCACACAGGTACATGGGGTGAATGAGAAGTCGGAAAAATATAAGCAGAAAAGCAGCTTGACAGAGCTCCGGGCTTCCATTCAGCGGCTGTGACTTAGTACACAATGAAACACATTCAGAAAAATATGTGCACCTATTCATAAGTACCAAATGAACAATTTAGGTTGCTTAGTCGGCACTTTGGGATATTGCAAGGCTGGGGATGTCTAGACGAATATAAATATATATATATATATTTTTTGTACTTCTATATAAAATATGTTTCAGAATTGTACTAGAGGATCCATATGCCGCATACGTGCTAAGTAATTTTTTGAACGATAATTATAAATTTGGTTTAAGGTATTATGTATAATTTAAACAATTATTGTGTATGAAGAGTGTAGGAAACATCTGCGATTTTTCCTATCACCATTTTTGTACTAAATTAATTGCATTGAAGAGTAAGATGTAATACCCCAGACTAGCAATAAAACAAATAAGAAAACAAAATCACGATTTATATACAACCTGATGGGCGCTTGTTGGAAGAATATGTCTATGCTTAATAGTTATTCCTACGGAACTGTCCATCTTATAGCAAAGGTATTTAACGTGATAATTACAAAGCATATTATCAGAAAAAATAACTCCGTGCACTTTAATGCTTTCTACAAGTTTAATGTTAAATTACCCAAATTTTAAGGGACTATAGAGCTTATCACACGAACCACGGGAGCGGAACATTATTGCTTTTGTTTTGGATACATTGATTTCCAAATAATGTTACTTCAGCCCCATCTTTTAAATAAAAAAAAAAACGCTTTGCCTTTATCGGGAAGGTCTTCTTCAGATGCGTCTGAAAATAATATGCTCGAGCCATCCGCGTAGATTATACATTTGCATGTTGAATCAACGGTCACTGTATCATTAATATATAATAAAAAAAAGATGTGAACCCAGTGATACAACCTTGCGGGACTCCAGGTGATATGTTTAAAGGGGTTGGTATTTGATCATTCACTTGCACAAAGTGGGAGTGAAATTATAAATACGACCTAATTAGCGCTAGTGGAATGTCGCGAATGCCATAAGTGAATAATTTATCGAAAACGATTGTACGATTAATGCAATCAAATGCTTCACTAAGGTCTAGAAATACTCCAAGCATCAAAGTTTTTTCTTCGAAGTCTCTAAGTATCTCATATTTTTAACAAATAACGCTGTTTTCAGTGATCTATTTTTCCGGAATCCAAATTGGCATTCTGTAATTAGGCAATGTTTGTCACAAAAACTTACAACACAGGTGTGAACTATCTTTTTTTTTTTCAAACGTTTTGAAAATACAAGACATATACATATAGGACGATAGTTTCCTAATTCATTTCTGTTCCTTTCTTCGAACAAAACCAGCACTTTTACTGTTTAAATTTTTTAGGGAAAGCACCATATGCCATGGTGAGGTTGTATATGTACGCTAGACAAAGAGCAAAAATGTCTATTGCATATTTTATAGGATTAATTTGTAAGTCTCCTGCATCACGACTACGACTATTAATAAGGCACATGACGGAAAAACAAACTTCGATTTCGTCAGTTGGGTAGCGAAACAATGAGTCCGCGATTGGCCCTATATTTTCTGACCCTTCAGGGTTTTGAAAGCTGCTTATTATGTTCACAAAATAATTGTTAAATACATTTGCCAAATTTGAGCAACTTAAAAAAAATCGCCATTATGTTTTAGATTTTCAATTTTATGTGCCTCATAAGGCGTATCAAAAATGCTATTTATACATTTCTATAATATATTGGCCTTTTTAGGCATGCTGGATCAAAAAAATTGGAATAATATTTTTTTAGATCGCGTAACTTTAATAGTTAACTTGTTTCTGTACTCTTTGAACACGGCTAATGCTGTTTCCTCACGAGTAGCGAGAAAAATATTAGAGAGCTGATATTTTCTACTTGTCTTTCTGAAAAACTTCGAAGTCATTCAAGGCTTCCGTACTTTTCGAGCAACTGTAAATGTCTTATCTGAAAACATTCAAAAGAGAGCCGCTCAAATATTTCAAGAAACGTATTGTACGCATTATCCAGTCCACGGGATTTTTGTTTTCTTGCCTTTCTCTACTTCGTTCTATTTTTTTTTTTGTTATTCCGTTCATTACACAGTGTAGCAAACCAGCACAAGGCGCTGGATGACATCAGTGTTTTCATAAGCGCCTACTTCTCTCTCTCACCCGGTCGTGGAAAGAGGGTTCCTATAAAAATGATTATATTGAAAGAGGAATGAAAAAAATCAGTATCGTCGCGGTATCAGGTTCCCGTGGTCATTATCACATCGAACGAGTATTTGAATGATTCAAAGAAGCACACATGTTCGTTCAGCTTAGACCTTGCTAACCTAACATTCAAGTTAAACAGTTTTTAAAAATGCACGTTGTTTTATCTGCATCAATACATACATATTGTGGAAGAAACAAATCGGATCGCTAAAAAAAAGAATACAGATGTAAACAAATTACTATGCAAGCTTTTATCTCAGCATGATTTTGATTATATCGTCGTTCTGTTCTACCGACACAACATCAGTAGTTTCCGATTTACGGGCGAAGATCTTGCCGTTTCTTACTCACACATATTTCCATACGATGTCGCGCTTCTTTGCTGTGGCCTAACCAATCAGTTCCTTTAGGGTCGGTCACAGATGCTAGTTTACAAAAGCAGGGGTGACAGGGGAGAATCCTAAATCTTCGTTCGTTAGTCGCTCCTTTCGGGCTTTCGCAAGCACCTTGTCACGTTTCTCCCTACGTATTAACTGTACGATTACATTTTGCGTGTTATGCTCTCGTGTGGCGCACTCTGTGGCAGATTTTTATATTGGGCTTCTCAATCGGTTCGCCAATGACTTCCCCGAGCCTGCATAGTTTTGCATCAAGGTACACGCGTTCATTCGCCGCAATACCTTTAAATTCAAGGTTATAGGCTCGAGAGTGTTGCTCACACTGAACAATGCTCGCCTGATTAACTTTCATTTCAATTTCAAGCACAAGACACCTCGGTCGCAGCTCTTTTTTTTTTAATGCTTTGTCTTCCGTGATCCCGCTTGCAAGCGTCTGCTTGATGTCCTCAAACTCGGCATTTATGAAGTCCATGCTAGACTTTACTTTACGTATGTCTGAGCCAAGGTCACGAATTTTATTACAAAAGTCTCTCTCGAGCGTTTGTCGCATCGATTTTCATTCAGTTTTCATATCATCCCGAAGCTCAGCGAAACGTCGCGCGAGATATTTCGCCATAATAGAAAAACACCCTATCGCAGACAACAATACAATTGGCAGCAACGACGGCAATTTTGTCATATGATGGAGTTATCAATATAATGAGAACCAACCTGTAATGAAGCGCAATCTTAAGAAGATGTGTCGACTGCCGTCGCGGCTGCCAAGTGACGGGTGATGCAAAAGTTCCTCCTTTCTAAGTGCAGACTACAGCAGCGGTACCGTAGCGCAGCCAGCTGCATGTAAGGCAGACGTCCAAGATGAAAGTCAGCCGCGGCGATGGTGCGTAGCCAGTGAGGCGCAGGTTTGTAGGCGACGGTGACTTGCAAAGAATGGCCTTTCACCAGCCAAGCAGTCGATGATCATGGCAGTAGGATTATGAACCCGGAACAGGCGCTCTGTAATGGAGCGAAATCTTAAGAAGCGACTGCCGTCGCGGCTGCCAACATCTGTGTTCCCTTCTTGAGGTTTCAGAGAGGTCATCAAACAGCTAAAGTCCGGTAGCTTTCGTCGTACCGTAGGCGAGGGCTGAACTCTGACTCAGCAAGCTCTTGGTCGCTGTAGGCTCTGATAGCTAAGAGGACACTGACCCCCCTCCCCTCCGGCCGCTTGATCAATTTTTTTTTAATTTCTTGCTAGGCGATTTAATATGGTGTTCGAAGACTACTCGAATTAACATTTTGCTACAGCATCACGTATATTTTTAATAAAGTAAAAATACGCAACTGCTCGAAATCGAAACCGAAACTGGACTTGGAAGGGCGAAGAAATATAGAGGAGGTGAAAGTTACCGGAACTCACGTGGCTGTGCAACTTTTTTTTTTATCCACGTTTTGTAAAACTTAATTTTCGCGGGCCTTTAATTTTCGCGATTTTGTGAACTGAAAAAATTGCGAAATTTAAGGGCACGCGAAATGTCGGTCCTTAAGTGTTTCAATGCAGGTGTCTGGAATTCGTGAAATATAGTGGCCGCGATTATGTCCTCTGTGACCGATTCGCAAAGAAATAGGTGCAGCGAAAATAAAGGGTTTTACAGTATTTGCAACATTTTAGAAGCCACAAAATATGGGTATAATATTTTTTGTCTATATTTAGTATTGTGTGTGTGCCCTCGATGACCCATGATTTTGATTATCTTTGGTGGTTGTGTCTAAACCATAAAAAAACGGCACGTGACCACGGAGAAGCGAGTGAGCGTAACTTAAACCGGCCAGTTTTCGATCGGCGGTTTTCGGGTGGAAGATAAACGAATTTCGAGCCGCAAATTGTGTTCTGGGTAGTTGGACTCTCTCATGTCATGTACAAATAAAAACCTTGGCCACAATAAATACTCTGCCAGTGTCCCTTTAAAAAACGCACGCCGAGGCTTGCTGGTTGCAGAGCAACTAGCAAGCCACTGCAGGACACAGCACGCCTTGCGCTTATTGAGCTTTCAGTGAGTTATGAAATGGGTCTGAAAATGGCCAGATGTGACTGCAAATGTCATATCCTATAACGCTAGAATAAACTTAACAATTGTGCAGACCTGCTCACGATTATTGTGGTTATTTTTGGCACCCACAGGGACAGCATGGCATCAAGACGTTTGCAATTTTCTTCCTTTTGCCTATGATAGTAATCCAGCTTGCGGCGCCAAGATTTTCTGCGAGAACGTCTCATAAAAGGCACGAAGGAAGAAAGGTACATTATCCTTTACACGTTTTCTTTCTTACAGAAAATGCTTTTTTATAGCTAGGGTTTTATAAATAAGAACAGTCTCTCAATTCTGGAACGCAAAAGTGTAGCACGGCGAAAAACACCGAATTAATTTATAATTATCCAACAATTCAATTCAAACGCGAGGTGAAAAAAAAATATGGCCTGGCTTGCTGACCTTGTACAAAATCTTATCAGTTTTTTTTTAATTTTTGTGAGAATTGTGAACATAAACAAACAATAAAAACAAAATTTAGACTCTCATGAAAGCAATGTGACGTATAATACGCGGCATCAATTTGGGTGTGATAATTTGAATAAAAACACTTTACTAGGGGAATACAGAACACTCCCCGAGAATACATTAAAAAAAATGACGACAAGGAAGATCTGAGGAAGCACTGCCGTCGTCGCATCTGCGACGTCAACGTTCGGCTGCCTGTCTTCTTAACACTTCTCTCTCGCTCTCGACCCCGTCACCTGCGCTGCATTCCGAGACGTGGCCTTCACGTGCTCTGGCAGAGAGAGGAGGCGGGTGGGGGAGAGAGGCGTCGCCAAATAAATCCCTCCAACAGGGTTGGTTTATGGCGTTGCCGTCGTTCTGTGTAATCAAAATCAGGAGAGTGTCATGTATTCACTTAGTAAAGTGCTTGCTTCAAAAACGCTCCTCGAAAAAAAAAAAAATTCTCTGCATAATGTTGTGCACATGCCTGTTATGTTTTTGTACTAAATTGTAGGCTGCAACTACGAAACAAAATCTTAAGTTTTATCTGAACAGAATATACGTAAATTAACCTAAAAATAGCGAGGATTTGTCACTAATAATTTCGGATGGAACACGAATCAAGGATGTCAGGGAAGACAGTCACAGAACGCCGCCGTCCTTCACCGCAGCTTCCACGTGCAGCTTGCGCGTGGACATAGCTAAGGCAAACATGCACTTGCACGCGCTTTTCCGCTTGAGTATTCACTGGAGGCCATACTCGTGTGCGCGACTGCTGAGCGCGTGCAGATGGCGAGCTTCCACAGTTCTTTTGCAACGTGCATTCCACACCATCAAGATTGCCAGTCTTAGCAACCTATTAATGTGACCTCGTTATGAGCATGCGCTCTTAACAGCACCATCAAATATGGTGTCCAGTGAATGTCCCCTATACAATAAAAATGTTCTGCAAAAAGAAAGAAGAGCGTCCTTTATTGCCGAAATTTAAATGAAACCGCCTTTGTTCGAAAGTAGAGAAATGCAATACCTTAGCTTGTCCCTTAGCCGGGGGTTCTAAAGTGGCAGCTTTATTTGCCCAACCACGCTCAAGATCATGCCCTCGTCCTCAAGGTCATGTCCTCATAGTCATATCCTCAAGGTCGTGTTTTCAAGGTCACCTGACGCCAGGTCGCCTAGCCTGTAGCTCAATGTCGCGTAATCAACGTCACGCAGGCGCCGGTCGCGTAAGCTCATAAGCGCCGCTAGCTACAGCTGACACGACCTGACGTCCTTGACGTCGTCCTAGAGGTCGTCCTGGGCGTCGCCCTAGAGGTAGTCTTTGACTGTCATCTTTGACGTCCTCCTCTAGGATGTCGTCCTTAAGGTCATCCTAGAGATCGTCCTAGAGGAGTCCTAGACGTCGTTCTCGACATTGTCTTCTAGGACGTCATGCTTGACGTCGTCTTAGATGGCATCCTTAATGTCGTCCTAGAGGTCGACCTCTAGAGCGTCCTTTACTCGTCCTCGACGGCGTGCTTGAGGTCGTCCTAGAGGCTGTCATCAACGTCTTCATTGACGCCGCCCTTGACGTCGTCCTCGATATCGTCCTAGACGTCGTCTTCGAGGATTGTCTAGAGGTCCGTCCTGAGACGTCCTAGACTTCGTTCTTGAGGTCATCCGTGTCCTTCGACGTCGTTCTCGACACCGTTCTCGATGACTTGTCGACGTCGTCCTTAGAGTTGTCCTGGGGTCGTCCTCGACGCTGGCCCTGACATCGCCCTCGATGTGTGCACGGCATATTAAAACCATTTCATCACAGTACCATTTCCTTTCCTAATTGTTCTCACTAACGATGTTCCTGTAAAGCTACCACGTTTCATCGCACTTGGTCGAATGAACGTGAGAGTATTTTTCGGTGTGTATTAAAGGTGTCAGACAAGTAATCGGTGTTTGTCAGGTCTCATGTTGAGGAAAAGGGGACAAAAGCATTCTTCAACCTTCAGGGAACATGTACAGTGCGTGACCTGAATACTTGAAAAACCTTCCTGTACCAAAAACGAAAAAAATGAAAGCAAATTTAGCAGGTAAATGACGTCACATGACTTGCTGTCACGTCACCTATAAAAAACATTCAGTTTCTCCGCTATATTTGGGGGAAAATTGACGTCACGTAATCTCAAGACCAACTCAATTCCCCCCGCTAAATTTAGCGGGGACTTCAAATTTCCCGCTAAATTTAGCGCGGTGGCGCCGACGCCGCGAACTACGGAAACGGACGCCTGAGAGCTGCGCTCTAAGAAAAAAACAATTCGGCAGAGAAGGAGCTTACGTGTAGGAATGCGAAAGCATTCCTACCTCGCGCAATTCTACAAACACCGCGCCACGTCTTCCTATTGCACACCGGCGCTTCGGCGGTGACATCACGCTCCCCCACTGCGCAGGCGCGGCAGACCGCGCCGGCTCCACGCCTTGCGTGACGATGCATCTGCGTTGCTGCGCTTTTCTTTGCGTTTTATTTCTGAACGCACAGTACTCGATCACTTGCATTTAGCTGCCGTTTCGCTCAGCCAATGGGCATCTAGATGCCGTTACACTTAGCCATTGGGACTGGGTGCTGGCTGTTCGTTGTTACAGACAACGCCGGCTGCGCTCCATGGGGCAGGTATTGCTTCGTATTAAAAGGTACCAATAGGCGTGGATTCCACGCAGAAAGAACCAGCATTGCAGACAGTTCAGGGGGGGGGGGGGTTCTTTTATCGAGACAGTGACACGTGCATCAGAGCACTCAGAATAATTCTCTTTTCATAATTTCCACCCACCGACAACACGCAACTGAACTGAAGTGGCCTGTGGTCCGGATGAACACAAAATAATTCTTTCCGTGAAACTGCTTCTGTTTTATTGAAGGACAGGCCTAGTTCGTCGTTTTACGGTTTTAAAGGGGCGGTGCAACGATTTTTATAATTAAAAGAATTTGCATCTCGTCATATTTACGTTTGTTTATCGTGTCCCGGAGGATGAGGGAAAACACCTCCTTCATTAAAAATGCCGCGATTCCGCTGCATAATCGCAAAGCAAAAGTCGATGTTTTCCCCCACCTGCAGCTCCAAGTGGCAGCCGAAGGAACTACGGCGAGATGATTACGTGACCTCGCTTAGCTCTAAGCTGCAGCATAACGCCCGCTAATGGCAGCAGAGAGGGAGAGGAAGCGTCCTCCGAGATAGCACACGGGAAGCTACACGGCACTCCGAATGACGTCACTGGGAGTGCGGCCAGGTGTGACCCTGAAGACTGGGAGCGAGTTGAGGGGTGCCCGAAATGCCAATATTTATCTTTTTTTTACGCAACAACTAGGATACGCAGGCGAAATCGGTTTTTTTGTTTTTTACTTCAGAAGTGTCAGAGGGCAACTTCCACAAATGTTTGACCGAAGTCCGAAAATTGTTGCACCGCCCCTTTAAGAGATTTTGGTAAAGGGGTTTAAAGGTTGCCTTCCACCTTTTATTGGTATATACAGGGTGTTTTCTTTTTAAGCTTAACAGAATTTTTTGAAAATACCATGAAAGCTAGATTAATGCTGTCTGCGCAGGTGAGTTATACGGCCAGGGGGACATAATATAGGAGGCTAATCGTAACGATCAGTCGGCTAATTAGTTAAAATTCGTTAATGAACTTTTTAATAAATGAATATAGACATATAGTTCCAATTAAAAACTTGCTCAGAGTCATCGAAAACCCCTAAATCAGTAATTTTCAGAAAAGACTTTGAGTGCGTGAGAAGCGTAGTAGTGTACTAAGGTTAGCACTCGTGGAGCACGTACAAAGCTAGCGGTTGCGATAAAGCGCCCGCGCAGTTTTTCCGTCTCTTATCTAGCCCCAGCCTTGTACCTGCTCCACGAGCGGTAACTTTAGTGCACTACTACGCTTCTCACGCGTTCAAGGCCTTTCTGAAAATTACTGATTTAGTGGTTTTCGATGACGCTGAGCAAGTGTCTAATTAGAACCATATGTCTATTTTAATAATTTGAAAAGTTAATTAACAAATTTTAACTAATTAGCCGACTGATCGTTACAATTAGTCCCCTATACTATGTCCCCCTGGCTTATAACTCACCTGCGCAGACGCATTAACCTAGCTTTCATGGTTTGTTCTAAAAATTCTGTTAAGCTAAAAAAAACACTTGTATATATATATATATATACATATACTCGTACTAGGGCAGGCCAGCGATTAAACATTTTAAACCGATTAATCGCCACCCTTTACTGAATTAATTAGTCGATTGACCGGTTTTGTTTATTCCCTTGCATAATTACATAATTGTTTTTTGCTTATTATGTGATAAGCGGCGCAATGAAAAATTTTAGATTTTAAGTCAATATCGAAGTGTAGTTGAGAACAATCAAAAGAACCTTACACTCACAAATAATTACTTCAGCCGCAGAAGCAAAACGGTTGGTTGATATTCTCCGGCGATAGCGAATTCCTTTGATTGATCACAACAGACTCTGCTGCGCTAAACGGGAACTCGCACCCCGTTAACGTGGATGGGATACGCAAAACCTTCTCAACATGTTTCGATCTACAAATCTCGCACCTGCAGTTTACTTTAAGTGAAGATTTCACCTAAAGTTTACTTTCCTACAGGTGGACTCGTCCCGCTCTGCGTAGGGAAAACGTTAAATTTTTACTTTTTTTGATTGTCAAAATTGGCCGAATAAATGGTTAAAAATACTCGCGATTAAAGCATTAATTGATTAATCGGGAGATTATTCTATGTACGTACCCATTCTTAAAATATCCCCAAAACTGGAAAGTGGACCTATAACTTACTTGGTATCGTGGCAGGGTAGAGAGAGACTGCTCTTCACCTGCGCTCACGATGCAAGAAAAGCATGTTAGGTGACGCCACTCGATCTGACACAGCGTCCAGATCACAGTGATCCAAATTATGTTTGGCGCGCCTCGCGTTTCTCTTGAATGCGGGTAGATGGCGCCCGATATGCGGGGGAAGGGGGGGGACGATGAGAACCCCTGTATACTGGGAAAGGTGGCGCCATCCTTTGAACAAGCCGCCTTGCAAAACTATTGGCCAGTCAAGTCACGTGACATCTTTTTACGTATTTGGACTTCCCGCCGCCATTATACTCACTCCCTATCGGCCTTGGCGTGCCTACAGCTGTAGCCACGCTACAGCTCTCGAGCGAAGGAAAACAGACTTTTCATCGTTTCCCGGGGAACGGAAAAATGGATTTCGGAGGAAGATCTGCCTTCACCGAATCGGTCGCCAAGATTTCAACCCAGGAACCGCAAAGTTATGCGAGGTAGGTGCCCTCTATATTGCTGGTGTGATTTGGATAAGGTCAGAATGCAAAAACAGTTGTTTAGGGCGAGTTATTCACTCAATTTCACAGTAAGCGCGAGCGATGTAGAACAAGCACAACACTGACGGCTTCTCATGCATGGACGCCCGTTCCGTAGAAGTCAGCGCAGTTCAAAACATGCTGCTTGTGCGTGCTGCATCGGCTTTGCTCCCGCTCATAAGCTCGTGTGGAGTTGCCGGGAACGCGCGCTCGACAAGTGTTGCGTACGTGCTGGCGTACCGTACCCAGTTTCACGCAAGGTACATTCTTGCAACGCTGACACGGCTGCTGACGCGAGCCTGCGGGTGTATGTATCTTTGCCCTATTTCACCATAAGTGTGAGCGAAGGCTGTGCGAGAAGAACGAGTATGTTTTCTCTAACGACACGAGCGTGTGTGCTTAGCCCACTGAAAGTGCGTTAGCTCTCGTGGAGTCACTATTGAAACCAAATCGCACGCAAATTAAACTCTTCTGATCAACCCCACGCTCGCGCCGCCGCTTTGACAGCGCAGATTTTACGAGCAGGATTTGGCGAGCCAGCTTATACACCTTTTCCACAAGGGCGCAGAAATCTTGAATGTCGTCACTTCTGGTATGCGGTAAAACATCGTTTTGATCTCTCCACGTCGCTAGAAGGAGTTTACGAAAATGCGTGATTGTCACAGATTTTGTTTTGCCTCTCGTATTTTCTCGCATATTCCAGGTTGAAATATTTTATGATTTTTTCGTCCCGCATACAAGATTCAGAACCCACGTGACTGAGAACGAGAGCAAAGAGAAAATGTCTATAGACGATTGCAAGCAAGACGTCTGGCCGCCGCCATGTCTCTCCTCATGCGGACAAGCCCGTGCAATTAAGAGCTTGCCAAAGCTTTGTTACCGCGCAAACTGCACGTGTTTGCATGCATGGGGCACCAATCTGGGCGCATGCTTGTAATTGTCTATAGGAACTGGAAAAACGTGAGATGGCGTCACATGATGTAGTTGCGACTGAAATTCGATATCTTCAATCTAGTACAAGATGTGGCAGTTTTACAATTCAAAGCATGCACACAATACTCACGCACAAGTATACGAAGCGATCATTCTTAGGAAAACAAATACAGTCAGCCCCAAAAATTCTAGCTTAGCTGCTGCACTCTTAGAAAAAAGGGTCAGTATAGTCCTCCCTAAAGGGAGGAACGCTCTTGACACATATGTTCCTTCAGAAATGGAGGAACTTTCGTCCCTAAAGCAGGGGAGCAAAAGTTCCTCCGTCGCCTGCATCTCATTATGGCGGCCACGAATCGAGCAAATCGAGCTCAATAAGGCTTAACGAGAACACGAAGTCTATTGTACGGAGCGAGAGGAGCAGCAAATAAAAACGTAACACGAGCTTTCCGCGAACTGTATTTATTTCCGAAGCCGGCTTCCCCCTGCAGGTAAAGAAACTTACGTTTCGAAAGCATGCAGTCACTCAGTCGTCTGATCGTCAGCACTGCGATGTTAAACGGAGACAACCGGCATTCAGTTCGTGCACTTTGTCTTACCTTTGCTCATTCCTCGAGCCACAATTCCTTCGTCAACCGTTGCGTCAACCGCACATCACGAAGGTGGTAGTAAACCATTCGCCCGCAAAACCAAAAGCCGCTTAAAAAAGCAAATCCGAAGCAGCCTCTTGGCTCGTTTCAGCACGGTAACACGAAATTATAGCGTAGCCGCGAGCGTAAGAAGGAGGTTAAATCGCTTGCCGCCAGATGGCAGGGTCAAGCAGATTGATCGCAACTAGCTAAGCTAGGTGACGCTAGTTGCCGCCCAATTCATCTTCTACAAAAAATATTTTATTTTCTGACGCCACCATTGCGCTTCCGGACCCTCTATTTCACACTGGTAGACACAATACGCGTTCTACGGTACAAGCATCAGCTGAACATACATGTAGCGCATACACAAACATACAATCATCACTACAACAGCGCAGGAACAGCAACACAACAGCACACTAACCCGATCACTACCTGTCACTACTCCCGAGCTAGTTAGTTGGTTAGAGTTTTGAGAGTAAGGAAGACAAAGGAACTGTTGCTGAGCCGGAGGCTCAGTATGTCACCTTTGTTTTGGGGTAGGGGAGCGAAATAGATAGGGGGAAGGAGGGCAGTTGCCCAAGGGTCGCGCCGCCACTACTCCCGAGCTCTGCGTTTCCGTCTTTTATAGTGGTCGTTCTGAACGTACGGAATTTTTCGGTGACTCTTTAAGCAATAAAAAATATTCCCAGCATGTTGGTTTTTTTCCAGCAATGTCATACATCTGAGAGTATTTTTAATGGCTCAGGGGATGAATCTCTTATTAAAATGAAAACGCTCGATCATGCCGTAATTATTTGAAAGCCAATAAATCGAGCCGCTCCAATGCGGTTCCAAGCCTGGGTTTGTTTCCCCGCACGGCACTTCCTGGCCAGTATTTCTATTGTAGTGTTTGTTTTACTATTTGTGCTGTTCGCGCACGGCTGCAGTTGCCGTCTAGAATTAATCTGTGTAGAGCGGATATTCACTCAGCTGGAAGTGATGCTTCACGGGCAGAGAGATCGCTTTTCGATCAACTTGAATGCAGTCGAAGCCGCGACTTGCGGCTTCGACCGTGGTGAGCTCGAAAACGTCTAGCGCTCATCCCAGCGCGCCACTTGGAGGGCAGTTTCTTCAGGAACCGTAGTATATTTAAATAGCAAAATAAAGGATAACTTTATTTTTCGATTTTACGTTTTTTTATGCTAAAATTTCATTGTAAATATAGTACTTTCCGTCATTATTCCGTACTGTTTAATATTTTCACCAGAGCGCAATCGCTCTCGGGGACCGACAGTCACATTGGCCACTGTACGATAGGAGCTTACCGTTCAGACCAGCGTTCCAACATGATTATCCGCACGTCGATCGACTGCACCTAATTTCTCAAGTGGTCTTAAACTCTTTAATGTAAAGGGAATGTCAACCTGCGACACCCCGCCCCCTCCGATCACGGCCCAACCAGCGGCATCAATGCCCGACAGTTTACGTCATCTCATCTTGTTGTTACACCACTGATACGCGAACACACGGTCACATCGGCGATAATTCCAGTCTTCTCTTCACTACGCACAACACTGCCATCACGATGTTGCTACTACGTTGCCGACACGCAGAAATACAGAACCACGTTGAACGCCGGTTGGCACTCGGCTCGGGAAAACAGAACCGAACTCAGCACGGAAGGCACCCAGGCAGCCGGCAGGAAAACCTGCCTGCCTTGGACACAGTTCCTGCGATTTCCATAACGTCGAAAACGTCGATACAGATCCGCGTGGTTCCGCTACTGTAGTTCCGCTTTAGTTCCGCGTACCTCCCGCAATCCAGAGACGGCCATCTTATCCAGTGTACGTAGCGCTGCTGGCACTGCTCCGGAACTTCGCTGTTTCTAGCGGCTTCATTTGTTCGTTTGAAAAAAAAAATAGTGATAAAAACGTCAATGCAACCGAAATGTTCTGCACGCTTGGACTAGAAAAAGGTATTAACGGCGGCCTTTGCTGCCGCTGAAGCTCAATGAACTCAACAACATTTATTAAACAACGTGCGCGACGTGCTCGAAAAACGAAACCGAAAGAAGATGCCTCCCTTCTTCTCGAGTCCGCTTGGGGGCGCGTCAGTAGAAGGGAGGAAGACGCGCGGTTGCTGCCTTTTACCTCCATTTTTCTTAGAGTGCAGGTGGTGCAGGGTCAGGGCCCAGCGGTCGAGGCGGCCGAGGCAGCCGAGTTACGAAATGTGGCCGAAGAGACCGAGGCCCGAAGCCCGCCACTATCGCAGCTGATCGCAGCCGCCCAGTGTACGTAGCAGTGTCGGCATCGTTTCGAAGCTTAGCGGTTTATGACGGATGTGTTTTAACTCTTTCTTTGTGAATGCCGAAAACGCCGCGGCAAAAGAAACGACTGAAGGACCGACCTCGTCGTCTTGGCCCCTGCGTAAACGGCTTAGATCCAACCTGGGTGCCCGAATCTTGTTTATCAAACAGCGCGCTGATGAAGCATGTAGCAATGATATTTGTATAGTTTTCCTTGGCGTCGGTGGATAATAAGGACTTTAATTTTCCTTCCATCGGACTGGGTTTGTTTATGCCTGTTTTGGTAAATAAAAAGATTAAAAAAATTAACGAAAAAAACAAAAAAAAACACCGCTCCTTCCAGGGATCGAACCTTCGACCACTTCGTCAGCAGCGCGATGTTCTACCCCTGCGCCAACTGAATTTTTTTTTTTTATGAAGGCAGTTTTTTTGTCTTTATGACAGTTTTATTCAGCAACGGCATGTTCAGGTTACAAATACATTTGCTTAGCACACATCATTAAGAACGTTTGGAGTTTTCACATAGTTTTTCACATGTCTTTACCCACGGAGGCAGGTCATCTTGATCCGTGTAGGTACAACGTATTTGTGTTACAAATTCCACGAAGTATGCTTCAACTGGCCGTGGGTTAAGGTCTGCGTTTCTAACTGCCATCCTGGAGCACCAAATACTGTATAGACCAACTAGCATTATGAGGTCGTACGGCACAAGTTCATGAGAAGTAATTGGAAGAAAACGAATCGATTGTGACGTTATTTCTAAGTCCTTTTTCAATGTCCTCTGTAACACATCCCAAAACAAAAGGGCGTCCCAACAAAAAATAAATACATGCTCTATGGTCTCAGGCGTTTTACACAATAGGCAGTTGGTGGTCCAAGGAACATAAATTCCTTTCTCGTGGAGCCATGCCTTCACTGGGAGGGTCGAGGTGTGAAGTTTAAAGAAGAAACTTTTTGCACGCGGCGGGATCGCCATTTTCTTAACACGACAAAGAACATCCTGGCCAGGGCTTTGTCTGTGCACTGCGCGATACAAGGGCTCTGGAAAAAGAGTGTCATACAGGGCATTGGACAGGCCCTTTCTATTTACAGACGACAAAAAATCTCTGGAAAAGCGAACTGACAAAAAATTGTACGTATCGACAACCTCCTTGAGAAAACCTCCTATTTTGTGTGGTTGCTCCCCGCAGCTTGAGACCAAAAAAGTAGGCAAGTGCCACGCCAATTTTGTTTGAAGGACAGTGCGCATAAATGGTTGTTCGATGTCTCGTAGAAAAATGAATCGTGACACAAGTTTTCGGACAAACAGGTGTGCAAGGCCCAGTCCCCCCAAAGGAATGCGACGGAAAAGGTTATCTCTTCTCATCGGTTCCCAGCTCGATTTCCAGATAAACATAGCACAGATTCTATGGACTTTCTGCATACTACTTCGAGTACATTGCAACACTTGAAGCACATACATGAGCTTGGCGACAAGGAAGATGTTACAGGCCGTTGCCCTCGCAAAAATTGACAAGTCACGGTTCGGCCAGCGTGATACTTTCCGTTTCAGTTCGGCTGTTGCTTCGGACCAGTAAACACCAGGATTGTGCATATGCTGCAGTGGTACACCAAGGTATTTTGTAGGCGTCAAGCCCCATTTGATTCCTTCGAACTCCAATGGCCTTGTAGCCCATGAGCAGGCAGGAACTGGTCGTCCTCCTTTCATCCAAACTTCTGTTCCTCCCTTCTCTGGGCAACTTGACCACAACAAGGAGGAACAGTCGCCGTTGCTACCTTTCTCCTCCTTTTTTTTCTTAGAGTGTGGTTCCTACTGCGCCAACGCTTCCTCGATAAAATAAAGGGTATCTGGCTTTCCGTGCTTCATAATGCTTTCCCCGCCCGCGACCAAACACTTACGAAAGCTCGCAAAGAACACATATTAAAAGAATGTAGTCAAGACATGTGCGAAAAATTGGATTTTGAGTTCGAAGCGAATTCGAAGCGAAGAGTGGTTTTAGTCGAATATTTTCGAATCGAGTAAGTTTCCCTAAGCTTTTCATTAGTGCTCCATGCCTAAAGAAAAACCTATCATAACTCGTACGGTTGGTTCCTAGCTGCCACTTGTTTATATCTAATCTAATTTAAATTTACTGTAGCTATATTTATGGGCTGTGACCTCAGAACGTCCACTGCCTACATTGGATTGACAAGTAGACGATGCATTTGACATAAAATTAAACCTCTAAAGATATCCAGCTATAACTAATCGAGGGGAATTATCAATATTCTAGCTATATACGAATATGTTTATTAAATCTAGAATATAAAAAATAAGAAAAGACTAATATGAGTGATGATCGTTGGTTGTCAGGACATCTCTGCCTAACATATACTCTTGCATAATAGCCGCAGTTAAATTTTGAAAATTTTACTGTAACGTAGGTATCAACGTTCACAAAGTTTTCATTTCTTTTTACACACACCATCCAACTTCGAAAGAGGGCTGTCCTGTTAAGAACCTGATATATTTTTATTTTTCGAAGTGTTAATCGCGGTGGTTTAGTTCCGTTAAGCGCACTTCTTACCGAGCACCGGCGAACTGCGGAGAAGCAACATTCGCGAGACCAGCTTTGCAGGTGTTGCTTCTCCGCTGTGGACCAGTGCTCGGTAAGAAGCTTGTTCAACAGGGCTAACCGGCCGCGATCAACGCTTCGAAAAATACGAATATCCAAGTTAATCTCGAAGTAAATATTGAATAGCGTATTCATCGAAACCACTGTTCGAAAGCTTGAGTATTCACTCAACACTAATGAATCAGTAAGTTGAAATCGAGAAGATTATAATTGATATTTGGCGGTTTAATATGGATGATAAAACGACTTGCCATTCCAGTACAGCCCGAGAGTTGACAGACACTCTCGAGATACTGACCGACAATCTCAACTCGATACGGACGACTGCGAGCATTATCGAAGGCACCTTCGGGAGCCACGGTTAATCAAACTGGTCTAGATCGGCTTCAGATCGGACGAATGCGAATGCGGGGTTTAAGTGTCTTGTCATTGGCACATTTATATGTGAGGAAAGTACACGATCGGCACCGCGGCGGTCGAGCTGATCGAGACATCGAGACGCTTGGGAACATTTAGAGAGCGCCTCCGCTGCAAATCGGAAGTGATAAGTTCTGTAAGGAGGGCTTTTTGGAGGAAGAAGGAAAAGAACACACCGGTTTTCCCTGTATACAGGGGCCTAAGGGCTCATCAGACCGCTTTTTTCCTATTATATCAGTACTTATTCGCAATTATATCAGCATGAAGATTTTCATCTTCAGAGGTCTGCTCACCCTCGCGCCATCGCCGCGCCGTTCCCAGACGCGGGCCGCTTTTACCTTCTTTTGCACCACGGGCCTCTTTGTGGGAGCGCCCTTTGCGTCGACGTAAAACGAACCAGTCCTGGTTCGAGGCTAGTTTTGAACACAATGCGAACACCCAGGCAAGAGAGGCGTTACCTAAATGTGTTTCTTGCACCGTGCATAGCAAGCACGAGATAACCTCCTCGTGGTCTCTCATCGGATCACGACCGCTTGGTTCTCCTTGGCGCGATGCTGGGAACGACCCCAAGTGACCATTCTTGCCGGGGTTAACAAAGTTCTCAGGGTAACTGAATGAGTTGTATTGAACCTGGTCGCGCTGACCAGTGTTCAAGGGCGGTGAACTAGGGGGAGCGACGCGAGACCCAAGTAATGCAAAAGCATTGTCCGCTGAAACCAGGCCTCAGCTGGTTTTCTGGTTGTACGCCTACCCTGACAGAGCGGCAGGCCAGCAGCGAAGCGCCAGTGGTCAATCCGCCATAGTTGGATGAGCAAGCACAAATCCATGCTATTTTGCTTGGAACTTAAAGACAATGAAAGGCCAGAGACGTCTGAGCAAGGGCAGAACGGGGGTCGAAATTTCACTTAGGGATCTCACATCTCCTGCTGGCTGTCGATTCAGGGCCCTCAAGCACGCGTGGTCGCGCGCCGCGCGGCCTTAAGAACGTGTTCGCCAATAAGGACAGTTCCTCGTGCCCTAGTAACGTTGCACATCTCGCAACGCTTAGAAGATTGATGGCCGAAAAATAAAAAATCCCAGTATGGGGGTTTATGTGCAGAACAAACGACTAGGGTGCCTACATGTCGCCCTGAATGTGCCAGCGCGTGACGCTCTCGTGGATTCAGTGCGTGACTTGGGCGGTAAAATGGCGTCTACGCATTAGCCACAGCTGAGCGCACGAGCTGAGTGACACCGGATTGCGCGCATTTCAAAATGCATAAAGAACGATTGGGCGGAAAAATGGCTGAGATCTCACCACTCAAGCAAAAGCGCGTGTGTATGAAGGCACTCTACAAACGACGGGCATCTGGCACGCCCCAGCGGAGGATTGAGGAACAATTTTGACCACCTGGGGTTCTTTGTATGGGCAATTGCAAGCTCGGTTACGTGGCGCGCCTTCTCGACAATAAGCCTCCGTCAGATTGCGGGCACCTCGGCCGGCAAAGCTGTTTATACTGAGAACGTTTGGCCTTTTTAAGGAGATTTTGACAGCCTGGCAACCACAGCAGCGTAGTCTGACAGCCAAGGGATGACAACTTCCGTCCGCCATTTTGTGGTTTTGACTCATAGGAACTCTACTGCGATTTCTCAGGAATAAACGAGACAAATAATAACGCCATATTGTGTTATTATGAAATCCCCTCGTTCTAGAGGGCAACAAGCTGCGCCGATTGGCATAGCTCTCTCAGTATAAACGGCTCTATAGGACGGGATTTGAACCCGCCGCCTGGGGATCCGTAGGCTGGCGCTTTGTCTCGCAGCCACAAAAAATTAATACGATATTTTTTCGAATTGCAGTTTGCAGGACATGGAGCGAGAGCTCGCACTGCTGAACCAGGAATCCTGGGTTCAATGTACACCCTGCCCGTTTCAGTCTGGTTGAGCATTGTCAAAACCTCTTATATGCTAACAAAACCTGGGACATCGCCACGAGAAGCGGCTGCCGAAATAGAAAAGGTGGAGCGGCACACAACGGATGAGAGGAGAGCCACGTGACTGGCGCCCCAGCTGCGGCGAGACGCCGAAACACACTTCTCCCGAGCGAACAAGTGTGTTTCTGGTCCTCGTCGTTGCAGAAGTTGTGCGCTGACCTCCAAGTTTCCCGAGAAACGGCTCTTTATTGGCCTGTGCTACCAGAGCCTCGCGCTCCAAATCTGCGGCCGGGCACTATATAGTTCCGTCGTCGAACTGCCAGGCTTTGTGACTATAGAGGAGGCTATGGCATTGTACACCGGCTTGCTCTCGTGCATGACTGCTGCGTGATGCACGTTGAAGACACGAGGTCGGCGGTAGTTTCCACCAGTACTGCAATAAATAAATTTCTAATCCACAGCGGAGACACAAGACGACCATCGGGGCTGACTAACTTCCCGCTGACCCTTTTCCAAAATCCATCCAGCAACATTGGCGGTCGCCATTGCTGAAACACGTACGTAGCTTGCAATTGGATCCGAGTCTTTGCGGAACGCTGACGCAGCACTCGTGGCCTAATCCGAGCAGAGCCGAGTTCGCGCCAAACTCTGACGCAACCCTCGTTGTCCAATAGGCGCTCAGAGTACGTGAGCGAGCAATGGCCCACAGGCGACGACGCGGACTTATGAAGAGGGCCTGTTCTCACGACGTTTGCCAGAAATCCGAGCGAACGTCCGACACCTCGTCCATGGCGGAGTGGCGCCATTTAGACAACTGTTTTTTTTTTTCTCCACTGTGGACAGCACGGAACTAAATAAATACAAGGACCGCTCCGAAGCGTGCGTCCAAGGTTCAGATAAGGACCGAGGCTTGCTAATCCTTATCGTGTCTCTAGTGTCTACAGAACACTCGTCTTGTTACTATTCCGAACCCGAACGAGAGCGATTACAGGAGGCGTTGCTGAGAATCTTTATAGATATGAGGATGCGGAAATGACCTCTTGGTAGCGTCTCGCTGTCACTGATAATGTAAACGTCGTCGGGCATGTCAGGCCTGCTCAAAGCCGTCCGGGTACGAAAGAAGACAGCTCGGTAAGCGCAGCGCGTGCATTTTTGTTTCGCTAAGCGACAAACCCACACCGTTTGTATACTTATCATATAGCCACTGAATGGTGCGCTCAGATAAGGACAGTGACGGGGATGTCGTGTCTATTTATTTGTTTGCAATTGAATGTGCATATGAGCCAGCGAGGCATGTCCAAAACAACGACGCACATTTTGCTTATGCCAGGCACTCCCTTGTGCCAGCGAGAAATAACCGCGTATGAGAGGAGGCGCAAACAACTACCCTCCTGACTGCGCGTTGACGCAACTTTGAGGGCACCAGGAATAACAAAGACAACTTTTTAAGTCTTTCATATGTTTTGTAGAATGCACGCACACTGTTCTATTATATTTAATAATATTATTAATATATGCATTTAAATTTGCTAAGAAAAAAAGTGACAAACTTGGCTTCTTGAAACTATCATTTTGAGGTATCTTTCGATGAAATTTTAAGGTGTTTTAAAACTATGTTTTCGAGCTGAACCTTATTGCGCAAAGTATTTTATGCAAGATAGAAGAAAGAACAAACGTAGGACGAAGATGACGAAAGCACATCTTTTACAAATTGAAAGATGTGATTGTGTCGTCTTCGTCCTACTAGTTTTCCTCTTCAATCTTGACCCGTACCAACACGCTCTTTATCGTTTAATATTTTATAATTTGCCCGCTTTTCAATAAATATTGAGACTTCTGCTGTTTTAAGCCTTCTTGAGTGCACCCGGAATTTGTGTAGAAAGAAAACAAAAAATCAGCAGAACCCATCCTTTGGGAATGATTATCTACGTTAATGCGAATAGCATCAAACGGTGCGGAGTTATGCGCGTTCGTCAGGTGGCCGGCACACTCTAGATACGCCAGCCCACTCTGAGGCGATTCTAAATTTGTTGACACTTTCACAGCCCTGCGCACGATCTCCGCAGCCCAGCACGTGCGTTTGTGTCACTTAGGAAGGCGAGCAAAGCACGCGCCATACGCACAAACACTCAAAATGGTACCGACCAGACTTTCTGGCGTCTCAGCTAGTCTCAACCAACGGTACTCTAAACGGTTGTTTATATCTTTACCATAGGACGCGCTTTACAGCGCTGTCACAGCTACCGGTGGCGCGCGTTCCATGCACGAGGGCTCATTCCGCTCTCGTGAGGCTGAGCACGGCCGCTACATCACCCTCTCCCGAGCGCGGGGAGAGGGTGAGCTAGGGGCCGTGCTAAGCCTCACGAGAGCGGAATGAGCCCTCGTGCATACGCGCACGTAGTGGACAGCGCTGTAAAGCGCGTCCTATGGTAAAGATATAAACAAGCGTTTAGAGTGCGTTGAATGACTGCCTTCATAGCTCTGTGGTTAGCGCGTCTGCCTGCTGATCAAAGGGTCAACGGTTCGAATCCCAGCCGGCGCCGGTCTTTTTTATTTATTTATCGACCCGCGGCGTAAGAGGTTAGATAGCCAGATAGATATATAGATAGATAGATACATAGACGAAAAGTGCGTGAAGTATCCAAAGAATGCTATTCGCATTAAAAATGCAAACTCTGAGCGGCTAATGACAAAAATTATCATCGTCGGTTTTCTTCAATTTCATCTGATCTTTTATCTAGACAACCGGTAATTCCAGACCTGCAAAAACATGTGGTATTATTTTGTCTGAACTTAGAAAAATGAATGCTTAGCCAGGTATACGGCTATGTTGCAGTAACCTAACAACAGATAAGTTTTTTTTTGTTTTATTTTTTACGTTTAGGGGTATTTGAGAATTGCACGCCACAGTGGCCGTGCTTGGTAATGTTAACCTGCAGGTACCCCCCGAGACACTACAAAATGAAGCAATGAGCTATTTTTGTTAGCTGTGTGGCTGAGTTTGCCTATGAAAACAGGACTTCGCGCCGGGTTCGGTTACTAGGGTGTTGCAACGGTGTAACGAGGAATATTTTGGCGGGGTGGAGGTAGGCGAGGGGGGGGGGGGGGAGGATAAGCCCCCGCCCCTGCTGCACCACTGAGGTGTTGTAGGGTGTGTTGAGATTAGGACGGTCATAGGGGTGTCATGCCTATTTTTTATTTTCAATTCAATTTCTATATGACGTGGCACAGCATGTTCATAAAGAGAATAAACCTTACTTTCGCAAAAAATCTTTGTCGGTCGTGTAAAACAAAATCACGTCTGACTGCGAGGAGGTGAAACTAGGATTTTCCCAATTGCGCGTAGACTCCATTTAGAGGACCACAGAAATAAAAACAATTTCCTAGAACACAAAAATATGTTTTATATATAAAGCACGCCAACTGATCAACTCGAATGGGTTAGATTTCGTTTAGGTTTATATTTAGATTAAAATATAATTACAAACTTTGCCTCTTGCGCAGCTCTTTCATATTTAGGAAGTTTGGCGCGATTTTTATAAAGCATATTAGAATTAAAGTTATCATGCTGAAACTATTTGTGGACAGTATTTTATCCTTTTTTTCACTTTTAACAAAAAGGTAATCATTCAACTATTGCAAGTCGTTTTTGTTTTATTGCGCCCGGATGTTTTTGAGTGATCAAGAAAGTCATAATAAGGCAACTTCTGTGCGGTAATTAAAAATATAATTATCCTTGATTTTCTTCAAGTTTCCCACGATGAACCATTCGAAACGGGTAATTTAAAATCCACTAAAATACGTTGTTATTTTATAATTTCTGAAGTAAGGAAATAAACGCTTTGCCAGGTCTATGTTGCAGTCAACTACCCGTTGGAGGCTTTAATGTCTCAACAACTAGTGGCACTCCATTACCATCATCCATAGTTGCCTCAGTTGGACGGATTTTCTCTCAAACACCATAAAGCATGTTATATATACATAAAATATGTGACATTTGTGTATTAAGTGATACGGCTGATATTGCCTATGAAAACTCAACTTTTCCTAGCATTCAGTCCTTGGAGATGTTGTGCTTGGTTGACTGGGCTGCACTGCGCTGCTTTCCCAGCGTAGTATTTGAACGTGGGTAGCCTGATGACCAAATTATTCGAATGATTCGATATAGACATCACTATATTCCGTTTCTAACTACCATGGACTGTAGTGGAGGTCACGACCCATCACAGCCAATTTAGCGTATCATGCGACAACGCGGCACTCCACCCATCTCAAGTGTCACGTGACCCGTCAAACGGCATTTGATTGCATTGTATGGCTCGTAGCGTCGTCTGTGGTTCATCTGTGGGGTAAGACGGAGCGTATGAACAGGAGACGTTGGGAATCTTTGTCTCAACCGATGGTGGGCGTGGTGAGAACAGAACAATAGCTGGTGGCGTCTAAAAAACAAAAAACAGATAATACGACGAACAAGGGGAAAACTAGGTGGCGTCATCGAACCAGCGTTGCGCCTTCGCGCAAGTGAGGCCTCTGGTGTTATATAACGCCACTGCACACCGGGTGATGTTTACACCGCGCCACTGAAGGGTGAAATTACCCAATACCATTGTGTTGGGTGATTTCAGATGAAATTGAACAGTGGGTATATGGTAAAACGTTTTTAATTTACTTAATATATTACGCGCCATTTCTCAATTTATGTAGAAACAAATCGAAAAATCATTTTCACGTAAAAAATAAAATATTCAGACACAAAAAGCGAAGATCATGAAGAGCTAGGTTGTCACTTACATTTACGTGCACCGCCGGTGGGATCACGTTTGATAGTAAATAACTGAAGTAATAACATTCGGAATAAACTGCCCAAAAGCTTTGCGTAAGCGAAAATGAGCGTCGTCGACCACTGTGCGTGCGCCAAGGTCAAACCGCGTTTAGCAGTGGCACATGCCGGCGATTTTTCTTTGCACACGCACAATTTTTTTATAGTTTATTTCCTTCAAACAAGAAAATGTTTGGGGGGGGAGGAAGTAGAGAAATAAAAGCCAGTAGTTTCAGCGTCACGAGGCCTCTACCTCCACTGAAGGTCTGTTAACACATACAGCGGAGCCCTATCAGCCCAGCGTTGAATTTGCACTAAGAGCATGCTTACGGAGCGTTCACCAGCTTTGTTGCCGTCAAAGCTGTAGCTCATCGAAGACGTCAAGTAATTGACGACACGTGAACATCGCTGCGTCATCGCTTCACTGCATGTGAAAACCGGACTTTAAACATGATCTCTGCAAATGCACATGCAGAGCCAAACAAATTAATAAGAAACAGTTGTATCAGATCAACAGTGATCGAAAATAATACTAGTTACGTATAAAACGACTTCTTCACATTTTAATCCTTATTCATAAAAGATATCACTCGCCACCAGGAGTTCTTTAATATTTCTCTGGAAAATATGAAAAAAAAAGATTGGAAGTTTGACTTTGTCTTCTCTTTTTATTTACCATTATCCAAAACTTGCAAATAGAAGTTCATTAATTTAAATAAACTGTGTCTGGGCACAGGTCAGTTGTCCCAGGAGTATTGCCGTGTCACGCCGACCACCGTCGCCCGCTGCTGCTTTGCGGACATTTGTTGTTCATTTTGTTTCGGGCACAAGTTCACCGATCAAACCATTATGCTCAGTCTCAATTTTCATCGTCTCTTCTCCTTCATCCGTGGCATTTCTTGCGAAGTTGCGGGGAAACGCACCTCCGAGGCGACGCAGCGTAAACCCAGTCTCCGGCTCAAGAAGACCGGCCGTGGAGACTACTGGGACCCGAGGAAGCCGCTGCACCAAAGACCAACCCCCGGACTTTAGACTTCTGCCGGACAAGCCTAAGGAAAGCAAGACAATGACGCCGTCGGCTTCGACCGCCCGATCCGTCGTCGTTATACCCATTGCACGGCGATGTTTACGAAGACATCAAGGACTGGATCAATCAGTTCGAGCGAGTTTCCCACCACAATGGATGAACCCGTGAACAGAGCCTTCAGAACGTCTACTTTTCTCTGCAAGGAACGGCTGGGCACTTGTACGAGAACCATGACGTCTCGATCAGTTAGTGTGAACAGCTCATGAAAGAGCTCCGACACTCCTTCGCAAGCCAGGAGCGACGGAAACGTACTGAAGACCTTCTTCAAGCCAGGATTCAAAACCCAAACGAAAGTGTCGTCAGCTTAGTCGAGGACGTTCTTTGACTCAGCAACCGCGCCGATCCTCAAGCCCCCGAGCCAAAGAAGCTGCGAATCCTGATGCGCGGTGTCAAGGAGAACATCTTTGGAGGCCCTGTGTGATGTCCACCCACCACCGTCGAAATTTTCGTGACGGAGGCGACCACCATTGAACACGCCCTGCAACCACGAGCCGCCCACTACCATCGACTTCCTGGCATCGCTGCCCCCCTTCCCCCTCCGTCTAGCTGTACCATCACGTCCAATATGCCAGGGGTCCGCAAAATCATCCGGGGCATTATCTGTGAAGAATTGAAGAAGCCGGTACCTGCCGCCGAACGTCGAACGTCGCTCTCGATTGCCCAGATTGTTCGAGAGGAGGTCCAGCAAGCGCTCCAGCCAAACGTTCTCGAAGACGCCGCAGCGGAACCACCAGCTTTGACCTACGCCGCAGTAGCTCGTCATCCACAGCCTCGTCTAATCAGGCAGTACTCACCTGCATCCCGGCGAGAGGTCTCTTCTCCTCAGTACGCTCGTCGTCAAGAGTAGCGTGGACCTCGAAAGAGCGACTTGTGGTGCGCGGCTGACGGACGCCCGGTATGCTTCCACTGCGGGAAGGTTGACCACGTTTACCAAAGCTGCCCCAGCTGCCAGCTCGGCCTGCGACGATTAGCGCCAAACGACCGTTGACCCCGCTTTGGAGAACGACCAAGGCACATCAGGGAGTACCTGCGCAGTCCGCCGTCTTCAGCGCAGGGCTCTTGCGGTGATCCCGCTCACCATCCCCACGACGGCGGGCAATCCTCCTTTCGTGGTCCCGCCGAGAAAGTCTCGTCTCCTGCCTCGCAGGGAAATCTAAGTGCGGCAATACCGGGGGTTGTGCTGCCGGAGAAGAACGACGCAACTATCCTCCACAAACGTCGGAAGGCTCCCACGCTAATGACGTGACGGATCGGAATGACGCTTCTGCGACGGTGTCGAACAACCTCGATGTTCCCAGCGAGGGTCTCGGCGCGACGGCACTCACCGACACCGAAGTAGACGACATTGTTTTGAGTGGGAAGCTGTCTCGTCGTCTTCGGAAAGTGATGACGCCGAGGGATGACCCGCAAAATACGAACTGCCGGTGGACATCTCATCACACCAGTGGGAAGGTACACTGTACGCATGGACGTCCACGGGGAGGCCTGTCCTTTGACATTCGTTTTCCTCAAGGACTATTCAAGAGACGTCATTCTTGGATTCACTTTTTGTGTATACGGCGCCGTCATAGATCTTGGAGCGAACAGGTTGATCCTGCGGAAACCTATCCCTACGTCGGAAGATAGCGATGCGACGTCAGCCGCGGTACGAGTACTTGCCGACCATGAGAACCTGCCGCCGTTATCAAGTGCCTTTCTGTCAGTCGGATCGCAGCAGTTATATACGGTGAAGTTCTCTTGGAAGGAAACGCTCAACTGCCCCTGGGGAGAGGAATCGGCATGACCAGGGCCGTAACGGATATCAAGGACGGACGCACCATGGCTCTTGTGGTGAACTTCGGGAAGAAAGCACAGCCCCTGACAAAGGGCGCAACCGTGGGCCACATCGAGGAACTTCCGCACTCAGCCGCGATCGCCTCCATCTCAGAAGACTCCTCCTCATTGCTGCACAAGTGGACTCCGCCTTCGAGCTAGACATCGAGCCGACCCTTCCTGTACCAAGACGACGACACCGGACTGAACTTCTCGCAGAATACAGCGAATGTTTTGCCACGTCATGAAGGGCGCCAAACTACGATGCCAAGCATTGATTGGTTATGGATGAAGATCCCCAAGTTGTCCACCAGTCGCCATTCCGTGTCTCTCTAAAAGAACGGGATGTCATTCGGTAACAAGTTCAAGAGGTGCTAGAGGACATCATCCAGCCTTCAAATAGTCCCTGGTCCTCCCCCGTCGCGCCAGTAAAAATAAGGACGGAACGCTGAGACTCTGCGTAAACTATCGAAGGCTGAATTTGTGACAAAGAAAGACGTCTATTTGCTTCCACTCATCGACGATACGCTCGATCGATTACGCCACGCCCGTTACTTATTATCGATAAACCTAAAGAATGGCTACTGGCAGATCGAAGTCGACGAGCGGGACCGTGAGAAGACGGCCTTCGTCACGCCCGACGGCGTGTACGTGTTTAAGGTGATGCCTCTCGGACTTTGTGCGCTACCAGCCACCTTCCAGCGTGTCATGGACACTGCGCTCGCGAGTCTGAAATGGCAGAGCTTCCTCGTGTACATCGATGACGTCGTGGTATTCTCAACCAATTTCGACGAGCACCTGCGACGATTCCACGCCGTGTTTTAAGCCATCAAGACAGTGGGACTGATGCTCAAGCCTTCAAAATGTCGATTCGCTTACGGCGAACTAAAGTTCCTAGGCCACATGGTAAGCAACGAAGGTGTTCGTCCTGACCCTGAGAGGACACGCGCAGTGGCCAAATGTTTACCGGGCGCAAGACAAGAAGGCTTTCAAAAGATTTCTATGGCTGTGCACCTATTGCAGGCATTTCGTCCGAGACTTCGAGAAAATATCTGCGCCGCTCACCGACCTAAAAAACACCGTCAAGATCTACTGAGTAGAATAGCAACGAGCGCGCATTCAATAAGCTGGAACAGACTCCAGAGGCTTCCACCCTCGGCCATTTTGACCAGCATGCCGAGATTGAAGTCCTCAAGGACGCCAGTAATACGGGAGTTGGCGCGGTACTGGTACAAATACAGAAAGGCACAGAACGAGTGATCGCCTATGCAATTCGGACGCTCTCCAAGGCAGAAAGAAATAACCCCAACGATGGAGAAGGAATGCCTTGCGGTCGTCTAGGCACTAACTCAAGTTTCGTCCCCACTTGTAGGGAAGTCCGTTCATAGTGGTCAGAGACGACCACTCACTCTGCTGGCTTGAGAACCTGAAGGATCCGTTAGGACGACTGGCCCGATTGAGCTTACGACTGCAACGATTTGACATGTCCGAGGTGTACAAGTCTAGCCTCAAGCGCAGGGACGCAGACTGTCTGTCTAGGGTCCCCGTCAAGTCAGCTGTTGACGGCGACGACGACGAGAACAGTTTTCTCTGCGCAGTCAACCTCGACGATATGGCGACACTCCAACGTGCTGTCCCTGAGCTGCGCGCACTGATCGATCATCTAAAGGAAGGAGGAAGTAGAGTTTCCCCTGTCTTCTTACGAGCCCTGGCAAGCTTCGCCGTCCGACAAGGCGTGCTTTACAAAGATAACTTCGGGGACAACAATTTGGCACGGCTTCTGAAAATCCCTGCTCGTCTCCGAGAGGAAATCTTCAAAGTCTGCCACGACGACCTCACGGCAGGGCATCAAGGCTACAGCAGGACACTGACACAAACCCGCTAAAAGTAATTCTGGCCAAAGCTCCCGGAGACCGTCCACCAGTACACCAAATTGTGTCACGAATGACAACGACGTAAGAAACCACCAACGATGCCCGCAGGACTGTTGCAACTGATCGCACCGCCGACCGTTTCCTCGGGCCATTTCCCAAGTCGACGCAGGGAAGCCTTTGCGTGAAGTCATCGCGACGAATTATCTGATCCGATACGCCGAGACAAAAGCCCTTTCATACCGGACAGCCCTGGAAGTCGCCGAGTTCTTCATTAAGTCCATCGTTCTCCGTCGCGGCGCCCATCAAGTACTGACCATGAAGCAATGAGCAGCATTTATGGTTCAGCTGACTCGGGAGGTTCTTCAACTCAGCCAAACCAGTCACCTACGAACCATAGCGTAACACCCGCAAACCAACGGGCTCACGGAACGGCTCAACAAAACCCTCGCCGACATGGTTTCCATGTACGTCGACGTGGAGCACTAGACATGAGGGGAAGTGTTCCCGTACGTCACGTTTCCTTATAACATGGCAGTTCAAGAAATTACCAGAGTGACACCACTTCAGCTGGTGCATGCCAGAAAAGTGACGACGATGCTCGACTCGATACTGTCCATGAGCCAGTTGACGACGGGACCGTAGACAACCAGGTGATCAGTCAGCGAGCTGAGGAGGCGCGCCAGGCAGCCCGTCAGCGGATTCAAGGCCAACAATGTGTCGATGCTAGCCGGTACAATCTCCGCCGACATGACATTCATTTTCACCCGGGAGACAGAGGGGGGGGTGGACACCAACCCGACGCCGCGGCCTTAGCGAGAGGCTCTTGAAGCGCTACGTCGGACTATACAAGGTGCTTCGAAGCCTCGGAGATCTGAACTACGAGATGCTTTCTGACGGAACACGGTCGCCAGTAGCGACCCGAAGTGGTGAATAACTGGTTTGAGTTTAACTAGATGGTAGATGTCTGTGAGCTCTGTGTATGTCCTTCTTGTCGTGTGTAAGTGTTTAGTGTCTGGCTGTTTCGCATAGACCGAAATGGTGCACGTCGTTCGTCTCAAGCCCTACTATGCTGGATATGACCATAGCCTCCTTTATACTCACAAAGCCTGGCAGTTCGACGACGGAGCCATAAAGTGCCGGGTCGCAGATTTGGAGCGCGAGGATCTGGTAGCAGAAAGCATTTCTGGGGGAAGCTGGTCTTCAGCGCACAGCTTTTGTTGCGGCGAGGACACGAAACGTGGTTTTCAAACCCCACGAGGAAAGAAGCGGTAGCGCTACGAACGCGAGGAGCAGGATCTGACATTCCATCGTTCGGAAGAAGTGTGTTTTGGTGTCTCGCCGCAGCGGGTCGCTCGTTACATGACCGTTGTCTGCGCTCTACCTTTTCCACTTTCGGCAGCCACGCCTCATGGCGATCTGCCAGGCTTTGTCAGTATATAGGAGTATGATACGACTAATGACTCTTCGACCCTCGGTTTACTGTTTGCTGTTTGGCGTAGCATTGTGTTAATTTATTTAAGTTTTCCATTGGGGCGATGCACTTTTAGAGGGGGGAATATTGCCGCGTGCATGACATGGAAGAAACACTTCTCCGCTCAACTCAGAAGATTCGTGCTTATGCTTACACCGAATGTTCAAGATAAGAAGGCCGGACTGACCTTGCCTAGTCAGTCTCGCCTTAGCTCATTCCCGAAAGTTCTAGGCCGAATCTTCGAGAAGCCGAGTTCAATAAATAAAGAGCCGAGCGCGTTATTGCCGATTCACTCACTCATTCGCCTCTCGATACCCAGCTGTCACGCCGGCGCACCGTCGCTCGCTGCCGCCGCCGTCGACGCTCGCTGCTGCTTTCTCAACGTTTGTTTTTCTTTTAGCTTCTGGCTCAAGCTCGCCGATTAAACCTTTATTTTCACTCCATTATTCATCGCTCTCTTCGCCTTCGTGCGTGACAATAGGATACTTTAAAACCATGCAGCATATATGATTAAGGAAAGAGGTACAGCTCCTCTGTAGAGCCCCTTGTTTGAGCTTGCACGGAGCCTCCTGCTGCGTGGCGCAAACATTACCCGATGGTCAGAGGCGTTACAAACACCAGAGTCATCACTTGCGCGACGGTGCAATGCTGGTTTAAGGACGCCACCTAGCTTCGCGTTCATTCGCTCATTTTTCTTTTTTATTTCTTTTTTAGGCGTAACCTGCTATTGTTCCGCCTTCGCCACGCCCGCCATCGATTGAGACACAAGATTCGTAACGTCTCCTGTCTATTCACTCTACTTTACCTTACAATGAACTACAAACGATGCTATGAGCCATGCAAGTCAATCCAATGTTGTGTGAGCGTCACGTGAAATTTGAGAGGGGCGCTGTTAAGCATGGGCTCATTTAGGGGTTGGGAAGGGGGGCGACCGGTTTTCAACTTCAAATTTTTCCTAATGAAAAATCGGCATGCACAAGCTTTTCTTATGAAGAAATTATCTGCTTTTGGTGACATAGCAAATATTAAGTCAACAAAACAGATCTGGGGAACGTTTTGCCCTTAATCTTATTCTCCTTTGCAGACCCCCTCCCCCAAGACTGCTTCACAAATCCGTCGCTGCAGTGACGCGTTGTCATTTGATACTCTCAATTGGATGAAATAGCTCATAACAACCGCTACAATCCATCGTAATGGGAAACGGAGTGTGGTGATGTCTAGATAAATGAATCGAATCATTTTGTCAACAGGCTACGAACATTAAAATACTACCCTGGGTAAGCAGCGCAGTGCAGCGCAGTCAATCGTGCACAAGATTCTAAGTAGCGAATGTGCCGAAAAAGCTCAGTTTTCATAGCCAATATAACTTTAAAAAAAAACGTATTTTTTATTTTTTATAATGCTCCATGGTGTCTTGCAGATGCCGCGACCAACTACGGCCATAGTGGATGCTGTGCTCGAGTACCACTAGTCTTCGAGATAAAAAGCCTCATGGTGTAATTGACTGCAACATAAACCTTGGCAGGGGGAAATTTGGAGAAAACCAATAATTTGTTTCTTTTATATTGCCGCTGAAAAGTGGCACAATTTTTTACTTTTTCGATTATTTGAAAATTTCCGGGCGCAATTCAAACCACATTCAAAATAGTTGAGCTGCTAATTTTCTTCTAAAAAAGTGGACAAAGTATAAACACTCTGTAGAAAACGTTTTAGCCTAATAACTTAATTCTAAGACGTCTTAAAAATCGTAAAAAGTGCCGAAATATGAAAGAGTTCCGCAAGAGGTGGTTTGTAATTTTATTTTAATTAAACTATAAACCTAAGCAAACTGTATCTAACTAATTCAAGTAGACCAGCTGACTTGCATTATACAAAACAATATCTGGGTTGTAGACGTTTTTTTTCCCTGTTTTCGAATTTGTGTTTGTTCAAAATCAGGAACATCGTAGTTTCACCTCCTCTCAGAAGCGATTTTGTTTACAAAAATAAGGAAATTTTTTGAAGACCATAAATTTTGAATGGTCATGTTAGTCACATGATATTAATATTTAAGTGAAAAAAGAAAAATAAGCATGACAACTCCATGACCGTCCTTATCTGAACACACCCTGTACTTAGTTGAATACATATTCTTTGTGTGGTAAGCACTTAGATGTGGGAAGATTGTTGAAAGAATGGCTTGTCAGAATATTTATTTCACTTTATATTTTGTATGTAATTGTTAAATTCATAGTCAGACAATTCCAAAATATTTGTTTCCCTAGAAATAAATAAAACCTTTATACATAAAAATCGTATATCATGAAGTGAAATAAACTCGCCTTTATGGTCACCGCCGGTATTATCATGCTTGGTAGTAAATAACTTAAGTGACGACATTAAGAAGTTTTAGGATATCGTACCCAAAAGCTTTGCGCACTCAAAACTGGCGTCACCGCAGTTGCATACTCGCCGAGTTCAAACCGCGTTCTGAATTGGTTCATGGCGAAGATGTTACTTCTTTACCCGAAGCTTTACGAACGCTATTGAAAAACTCGCAAAAAAAATGAAAGCCGTTTACAACTCCCTGTAACGCCGAATTAGAGCGCAGCTTTTGAGGAGGAGGAGGGGAGTGTATGGAGAGGGGGCTATGCCCCTCCTCCTCTCCTGCTGGCCCCCATTTAGGGGATTTAGCGGGAAAATCTTTCCGCTAAATTTGGCGGGGAAAATTTTCCGCTAGATTTAGCGGGGATTTTTTCCCGCTAAATTTAGCGAAAAACTTTTCCTCTAGATTTAGCGGGGAAATTTTTCCGCCAAATTTACCGGGGAATTTTCTCGCTAAATTAGGCGGGGAAAATTTTCCGCTAAATCTAGCGGGGAAAATTTTCCACTTGATTTAGCGGAGAAAATTTTCCGCTACATTTAGCGGGGAAGTTTTTACGCTATATTTAGCGGAGAAAATTTTCCGCTAAATATAGCGGGAAACTTTTTCCGCCAGAATTAGCGGGGAAATATTTCCGCTAAATTTAGTGGGGAATTTTTCCTGCTAAATCTAGCGGGAAATATTCCGCTAAATTTAGCGGGGAAAATTTTCCGCTAGATTTAGCGTGATAAGGAAGGAGATAGCGCCTCTCTTCAGATCCCTTTCTTTTCGTCTGATCGGGGCATTTTGCTGCGTCTGTAAACGTTACATGATTTGGCAGCTGTACTAAAACACTCGAGTAATTACTTACACGGGAGTTACAACATCGATCCAAAGACGCTACCTAGCGTTTACTCCTTCGCCGACGTCTTTGAGACACAACCTGCAATAGTTCCGCCCTGGCCACGCCCACTATCGGTCTTAGCAGAAGCTTCCCTTACGTTGCCCGTTCCTATGCGCCATTTTCCCTTACGACCAGAGCCGTATATACCGAGAGTTTGGCCATTCATTGGGAAGTATACACTGTTAGCAAGTCCCGTGTATTTAGTGAATATTTGGGGTGAAAAACACGCTATTTACACAAATTACCATAAATTTACACGTTGAGTAATGAGTAATTCGTTCAAAAATCATGCGAGGTTGTAAAAAACGTGTTTTGGTTCGGTTATACACACACAGCCGTGTAGCCGACCTCGAAAACACGCATCAGCCCCGGCGACGAACGCAGCATTGCCGGCTATCGAAGCATCGGAATGTTTGGGGACACACCTAGAAAGATCCGTGAAGACAAAATGCCGCGGAAAGAAACATGTCTCGGAGACAGAGAGGCTCCAAATGCAATTGCGGCATGTCGGGGGACGGGGCGAACCAGGAGCCTTCGGCGCTTAACGTGCTCGCTGCCATTTTTTCTGGTCGATGGCAATGCGGCTTCCCTGTTGTCGCCGAGGTTTGTATTTATTTTAGGGGTCTTGATAATAGTTTCTCACACACCACAAATACAGTTATGGGTGTAATTACTCCTTATAAACAGTTGAAATGGATATAGAAAGCGTGCCCTCGATCTGAACACGTGACATTGCAGTTGGTTTCGTTTTGGCTTCAACCCTTCAACTGCAAGCATGCGTGCAGCCGCTTCCTACGCAACCTCCCAGAATTTACGGCGCTCCGGGGTGGCCAGTGTTGCTGCATCTGTAGGTCATCTTTGGGTTAGAGCTGACAGAAAAATCTGGCCACGGCGCAACGCCGATGGTACGCTGGAAGCGAGAGCCGGTTTGCTTTCGTTGTTTTTGTATGGTCGGAGCAAATCTGGCAACAACGCACGCTGTTTTGCCTCGACGGGAAACCAGCAAACAACGCACGTTGTTTCGCTTCGACGGGAAGCCAGAAGCTCTGCTGTTTGCGAACACATGTAGCGAGGACGTGACCGGAGAAGTGCCCTCGTGATGTTCCCGGAAGACGGAAAGTGTCATTCGTAATCGTCGTGTGTGCTTCGAAAGCGAAGGGAGTCGCAGGATCCACGAGTGCGCGACCACAAGCTAGTGTCACGACAGCGCTGCGTTGAGTGCGGCGATCTCGTTCTGTTTGGTGCAACACGGCGATGCGAGTAGAGCTGAAACGTTCGTGGTGTGTGGTGCGGTGCTTGGAAGTAGAAAGCCACATTAACCCGGAGCGCAAATTGGTTGTTGTGGCGTTGAGTTTAACGGGTTCAGTTCCGTCGTCGTCAGCTGATCCAGTCCAGCTGGGGCGAGCGTCTTTAAAAGTAAATCTTCCTTAGTTCCGTTTCAAAATGTGGAAGTATCCTGACGGATAGCGTGAGTAAAAGCTGCGGGTGTTTTCAACAAAATTACGTCGTTTTAATTGAACAATGGACTCCGGATTGTTGTCCTAAATCTGCCGTTTTTATGCTTCGTGTTGGACTGCGTTTGCACAGCGACGTGTTTGCACAGCGACGCACACCGCTCGAGTAGATGATTAGGTCCTGCAAACGACCGGTTATGCAGAATTTCAGGAAAACTTAAGTCACCACCGATATTTTCCTGTATATCTCGTGTGAATTTGTTGCGCACATCATGCGGTGTGAATAAATTGGGGCAAGATTTCCTACCTGCCCACAGATGCATGAACTGAGACCATTTTCTACGTTGTGAACATAGTGCTTTTCCTTTATTTTGGGAAGAGGCGTTGGTGCATTTATTATGGTATAATCACTTGAGAGTTGAGAAGTCGGAGAAAGCGAGCAAGCTTTCCCAACTTGTCTCTTTTTCTCTCAGGCACTGCCCCTAGTTTCTAAAGTTTCAGTTTCAGTAGGCAATGGCATACCTACCAGCAGGTACAAAACTGCTCTAAAGCAGGTAAAGGCAGGGGAGGTCAGGACGGTGCGCTTTCCGCAAGGTGACGGTAAATGCGTTTGCGAGGTATGCGGAATATGCAAGCGATTTTGTTACGCCCGTTGTTTGCGTGCTCTCCAGCAAAAGGAATAAGATGATCTACAAAGGCGCAATCACAAGCCAAAATTTACGATAACAGTGCGTTTGCTTCGGTGGTCCGTGTAGTTGTATTTTACACTGCTTCCTGCAACACCGCGTCATGACGAAGAGCTCGAACTGTCACGGTTTGTGCTAGTCTACCGGTTGACAGAAACCCGCATCGCCCGCATCGGCACCGAGTGCACTTGGGCTGTTGATGCTCGCCTTTCATCCGCGGCTTGTCGCCAGCTGCTCCTGCTGCTCAACGGTGAGGACGCGGCGAGAGTGACCTTTGAAGTAAATGTAAATCCTCGTTCATCCAGTTATCCGGTGTCAAAGTGTGGAAGATCGTCTAACGTGTACTGAGGGCGGGAACTGCGAGCGTTTTGCCTTGCTTTTATAACCGAAACCAGAGCAACCGAGATAACTGCCTTGCGTACTCCAAAATGACGGAAGCAATATGTTTCGACAGGTCGAGTACGTCACCGGGGATGTAGGCGAGACGGTGTGCACTGTTTGCCGCTTGCAGTATCCAAGAGTGGTACCCGAAACGGATCTCCGTCAAAAGAGAAGGAGCTCGCGATTCCGGCGATTAATGCCTGTGTTACGGGCCCGTGAATCTTCAAAGTTCGGGGCGGTGGCGGTGTAAAAAAGACGGCTCAGCGCCACACCAGTGATCACGAATAACACCGGTCTACAAACTCCCGAGCCCCACCGCTCCCACTCAACACTGACACGACAACAAACTGCATCAAAACGCCCCGAAAAGTGAAGGCGTCTGTTCCCGCACTGCAACTAGCGGAAGTGAAGTGCTGGCAGATGTCCTTCAAAAGCAATATATAAAAATGCTTTGCGCAACGATCATTGTCATTTATTATTGAATACATAATGATAAAATCCCCAATAACTTATTTTTCTATCTGATTCCAGCTAGCCGGACTGCTCATAACACTGGCTAAGCAAGAAAATAACAAATAATTGAACTTTTTCATGACCGGTTTAATATTTAAGGTTAATACATCGTTATCTTTTGCAAAGTGATTAAGATTATAGATTTTGCCTCCACATGTTTTAAGTGCAAACAGATTTTGCACGCGCTGTCCTTTCCGCCGTGTTTTGTGTGTTCTTCTATAAATCTGTAACAGTCATGCTGATCCAAAGAGCTTCATCCGCACACGTCAAGCTTATATACCTCGAGGGGAAATGAGCGTGTCGAATAGGAAGTGTCGGGAGTATTGTCGTTGTAGTGAGTGTGATTGTATATATGTCTGTGTCGGTGCTGTATAATATGTGGTTCTTCTGATGTCTGTATGATGTATGTACATGCTACGCGCGATCATTCCTAGAGTACAAATAATTATTTTTTTACAAGCTGCTAGAACATCTCACTCGGCGGCGCAAGGTACCTCCATGTTTCAGATATTTACTTGAGTTATATGTCCACGTAAGTTTGGCATTCGTTTGTCTGTCTAGCAGTTGCGTTGTATTAGTGGTTGGAGCTACCAACGTCCCTACTCCTAGGTGGCACGAGTTGTTCACTTATTCGAATATTTCGCTTGGTCGAGTCATTTATCTACTTGAAGTTCAGGGTTTTGTTCATCTCTATCTGTCTAGCAATCCCGTCGCAGCTACCGTCGCCGCTGACGCACGTACTTTCGCACGTAGCGACGTCGGCTGGTCTAACGCAGCGATGAAGTTTATGCAAGTTTCGTCCGCTTAAAAGCCGACGACAGAGTAGGCATATGGAAGTTGCGCAGGATATCGGAGCGTAAAGGTGAGCGAGGCCGGGGCTACGGTGGGTACCAGCGGGGCGGCGCCGTCCTCCGTAGCCGTTCTCCGTTAGTCACCTCGTCCTTGCTCTACTAGGCATGATGCTAGCGATTGGAGACTGTATTTACTGCGCATAAAGACATCGAACGAGAGCAAGCGTGTCCTGTGTGCTCTCACCGCTTCGCCTGTTCTCGGCTGCTGGCCGCCATGTTTTATAATAAACACGCTATGCCCTGTTTCGTGGAAGGCAGACACGGTGTATCGTGTTAAGTTTACACGGCACCTCATGTGTAAACGAATAACGCAGATGGCTGCGTGTAAAACGAACACGTTTCGACGTGTCCGCTATGGGACAACGGTTTACACGCTTGGACGTGTTATTTTTGCTAACAGTGTAGGAGCCAAACGAAGAGACGCCATTGGCCGAAAGCTTGCTGGGCGTGTTCCAGGGCGTCTTCACAAATTCAAATGTGGCCAACCAGAAGCCGGAAATATTACCCTGGCGATGGTCGCGAGAAACGGAAATTAAGAAACGCGTGAGAGTAACTCTCGGTGACTGAAAATATGGTGCACGCGATGTTTCATTCACGGTGATCCAAAATCATGGTGGAAGAGCGCGACTAGCAGAACGATCGACATAATCCGTACGCCGAGGCGCCGAGGGCTGGGAATCTGTCGTCTGAGCGGTCACACTCTATCCGAGCAAAACAGAGTTCGAGCGGCCACATTCGTTTTTAACATCTTTCTGGAAAATCACGATCAGAAGATAACGTGCAACCTATTCTCAACCCTGAAGGTTTACTACATTTAACTCCTACGCGCTTATTAAAATTCCATATCTTGGATTAAAACTGTTTTTCCCTATCGCCGCTAGGGGATTCTTTTCGGCTTCTGGTTGGCCAAGAGAGCATGTCAGCACTCGTTGTGCGTCTGGTGCACGCCCTGGCTCTGCCCGGGCCTCTCATTGACCAAACTCTTTCTTACACGGCTCTGCTTACGACGGTCTGCAAGAGGAAGCTAAAAGTAATCAAAGTCAATCCAATGCCGTGGAAGTGTCACGAGATCTCTGAGAGGGGTGCATGTGACGCGTGGTAACCTTATACGTTGAATCCGCGGATATGACTCGTAACATCGGCTACGCTTCATTGTGAGAGAAAATAAACTATAGAAATGCCGAGAGAAATCAACTCGAACTGTTTTGTCAGCACACTACCCAAACTAATGCTGCACCCTGAAAGGTTGAGCGATTAGTTTATGAGCGATCAAGTAAAACCATAAAGATCGAACGCGCCGCAACGTTCAGTTTTTATATTCAATATGAAGTACACCATCCATAAGAACAGCTCACGTGTTTTATAGTGTTTCGTGGTGCCTGCACGTTAATATGAGCAAGTACGGCCACTGTTGCATGAGGCGCTCGAGTGCCACTACTCGTTAACAAAGAAACCCTCCACCGGTAAGCGACTGCAACATCGACCTGGCTAAACGTTTATTTTGATAATATAAATAAAAAAACATGCTGTTGCAGATATAAAATTAAAGGCCGTCAAAAATTTATCGAGTGAAAATCTATAAAAAAAACTCGATGATAACTATGTTGTTTTACTTGCCGCTCAATATTTACATAGATTTTCATTTTTTAGATTTTCGGCAAATTCCGGGCGCACTATAAAATCTTTCGCAACAATAGAACGCTGAATATTTTTGAAAAGTGCACAAGGCGTGAGGTACTTTGCACGAAATGTTTCAACCCTGCAACGTAACTTTTAAACACCTTAAAACTTCACCGATAAATGCCTCGAAATAATAGAGTTGTTCAAGAACCTAAGTTTGTCATTTTTGTTTCTCCTTTAAATAGAAACTCAAATGAAGTGACTACCAGGATTAAAAAAAAATTTAATAACCTCTACTAGACCAGCTATGTATGTATTATATACATAAAACATTAACGTTCTAGAGAGTTGTATAGTTGCCCTCAAAGCGCGACTCGCAATCGAGAAAATCGTTGTTTCCACCAACCTCTCAGACGTGATTCGTTCTCACGAAAATACGTAAGTATCTCGCAAATCGCAAGTACGTCCGTTCGGTCGTGTAAACGTGTATTGCTACCTCAACTATAATAAATAATTAATTAGAAAAAAATAGACACGTTTTCTGACTGTTCTTTCTAGATCCTGAAGCTCCACTGCCATAAAGACGCGCACGGCGTTTCTCTGTAGACACGGTGGCAGAATCATCTGCGCCTCGAGCCCGTTCAAAGGTTGTTTGCTTCGTGTTTAAATGGTATTAAAGCAACGCTGTGTCTGTGTTCTTCCTTCCACTGGTCCGTCGTCTCTTTTTGCGCTCTTTATAATACCATTTCAACATGACTAACCAACTAGCCCAACTACACGCCTTGTTGTGTTCGCTTCGTACAGATTCGAACGGGTCTGCACACAGTTCTTGTGTAACCAATGTTACAAGACGAGGAAGGGTTCAGTCCTTGCAGCCGGTCTTTTGTACCATGTATTAGCAGTACAAGCGTCGGCTCAAGAAACGCAGGGCGTGACTCTCTATGTTCGCCCACCTTTCTTGGTGATTGGGGTGATCGGTTCTTCGTCGTTCTTATCGGCTACTGTTCCGACCCCATTGGCTGCGGAGCAATCATTGCGATGATTGACGCGCTAGGCACTACGTTGACAGCCGACTACGATAGACGGGATGGCGGTCTTTCGGTTGTCCCACGGCGCGAGCTTCTATACCTTCCATAGCACTTGGGCGGCGTATCGTGAGCCTTCGGTCGTGCACGTGCTAGCCGAAGCACAGTGGAAGGCAACGATCGTCTGCCGAATTTCGGGGCGCCCGAAAAATGCGTCTTGCGTTTTAGTCCTTTCAGTCACTAGGAATAACGGGCGCCATAGTGTCGAATTTTCGGCGTCACCTAGGAGGAGAGACAAGCGTGGCGCATAGGTTGAACACGAAGGCTGCCTCGGACGCCCATGTTCAATTGGTGGGAACACGAGTGTGCATAGAACGCTGATGAAGCACTCGTGCGCCATCTGTGCCGATAGCTTTCGGTGTTAGCACTTTGTGCTGATGATTGCGAAGCTCGATCTTGTTAAAGTAGTCCGCCACGAAACTAACTCTTTGCGTAACACAACAAACTTAGAGTAAAAGATATTCCCACCTAATGGATTCGACCAATTAAATTATCTCAGATCTTTTTTTTTTTTTGCATGTCCTGATTTTTTGCAGCGTTAGTAACTGGTCACGAAGTAGCAAAGTTTCAAAAGAAGTGATGTTGCAGAAGACTATTTGGGGTGATTGAATTTTAAGCTGGGGTCTCAACGCACATATATCATACAAAAGACAGTCTGCATGCAATTCAAACAGCAGTCATCGCGAAATCCGTGCTTCGAATGCCGCATGGCAATGAGTTCCAGAAGCGCACTTGGCACGCTGCATTCGAACCACGTATGTTGCGGTGACTCGTGGTTCCGGACTCCCTCTTGTGTGATGTATTCGCTGCGTAATCGCAGCTTAAGTGTCCTCGTTGAACAATATTTGCTTTCCTATGTACTCGCTTAGTGAGAACAAGCAACACATAAAACTCGAATTAAACAAACGTGCCTCGTGATTCTTGTGAGTAATGTTTGCGTATAGTTCCTCGCATAGAGTGGATAATGTACGCTCGAGGTTCAACTCGCTAGAGTGCTGCTGAAAATTTAATCAGACGGCAGCCAGTCAAAAATTGGTTTCCGGTAGTCTATGGGGAAAAAGTGAGTGCATTTTTCCCTGCGGTCGATTGTAAAGGCAAATATCCCGAATAATTTGTACGTTCAAGGTAGCCTGAAACATTTCTCAGTTGCACAGACGCGATGATTGGTCAGATTCCACTTTCTTCTTTCAAAGTTATGGCATTGAAGGTGGTCCTAAAACAACTTCATACATTCATTTATGTGCGCTGTCGAACACTATTAGCGCGAGCACGGTGTCGGCGCCTCTCAGGATGTGGAATATACGTGCCAGACGAACGAAGGACATTTGGAAAACTAAGAGAGGCGGCAAGAACTACGCAATAACACTGGATCTGTAACTACCTATGAATGTAAACGATCAAAATTAATTGAAGGCCACGAAATACAGTCCGACTTGCAATGAATAAATACTGCTGTATTCTTTCTGCTCATTAATATGTGCGAAAATGCTTCTTCTGCGTTCAAAACATCACCCGAACGCTCGAAATCTTTGAAAATAGTAAGGCGTCAGAGAACAAGTGCTTGATAAAAGCTGGCCGGCATAAGCAATTATGAAAAAAAGAAAAAAAAACTTGTCATAACTTACGTACCTTATACATTCCGTTTTGAATGATTTAACCACTCGTAAAGATGCATGACGGGGCTCATTTTTATCTAAGGATACAACTGGATTATTCTCAACAAAGCGCTACCGGAATGCTAGAGTACCTTTAACACATTCTACATTACTTTCGAATGTTATTTTGCTTAGAGTCGTCACTCGTTTTCACACACCTGCAATGGAACAGAGGTCTGGGCACTAATTATAGCGAAGTTTTACATAATTCGCTGGTGAATAAAAGTACTGTAATTAAAGCAATTTCAATGTTAGATTTATAATAAAGTTACATACTATTCGGTACGACCAAAATAACAAAAGTGATCCATGGTATTTCCCGGCGAGGAGAAAAAATGAAGGAGCGTTTTCCCATAGGAATGCACAGGAGCACCGCAAAGGTAGGCTGACTGCTGTCTGCATCAATTTGCCACCCGGAAGTCGCATAGACACTAGCGTTAGTTGAACCTCTAGCGTACATTATAATAACTCTATGGTTCCTTAGAGTGCTTAGTTTGCAACGTTCTTGTCACGGAGGTGGGGAAAATCTTCACTAAATGAAAATAATAGCCCACTCCGAGGCCAACAAAAATGACTTTAAAAAGAATAGAAGTGCTAGGTTGGACCGATGGCAGGCGATAGGTCCACGCCCGGTGCAATCTCAGGTAAGGAGGCGACGACACGTAGATGGTCAAAAACAAAACACAAATTTAATAAGACTTAACACAAAGCAGTCGGTCGCGCGCGGCGACAAAGTAGGAACAACATAGAAATCACTTAGCGAACTATCCAGAAACCCTCGGGAGTACATGCACTAACATCCCGGTTAGTAACGCTAACATCCCCGAACAACCCTCGATAAGACAAACTTAAAATTGATCGAACACGTTGTCCCTAGCCAATCGCAACATGAAATAAAAGTCTTATCTGTAGTTCAGACGCTGCCGAAGCCTGTCTTGGAGTCCCTGGTCGATGAAGAGGAGTCGTCACGGAGTCCGGAATCTTCACGCTGCTTGCAGGGACGACCCGACGTATTACACGCGCACGCACACGCACCGCAGTGCAAACACGCCCGAAGGCTAAAATAAAGCTCAGGCCCGCAGGCAAACTAGGGTCACAACCCTACGTACAGAAAATACAATCGCGACTCATAAACAAGGCAATGACGAGCGGAGTCCCGGCCAGCTCCGGGCACTCCTAAACCCCAAAGACGAATCCCCGCCAGTTCACGTCTTTATATTGGGCGCGTTCAGTAGCGGCCCCGGAGTCAAGGAGTCACTGACTCCTTCCACTGGACGGCCAAAAGTCACTTCCGGTGCACGTAACTCCGGGGCTTCGGAGTCAAGCTCCGAAGCACCGAGTCCGGAGACGGTGCACGTAGAGTCAAAGGAGCTAAAGATGACGTCATTTCCTCACTGGTGACGATTTCCGGCGCTAAAAGAGAAAAAAACGAACAAAATGGCGGGAGAGCCAGGAAGAAGCTGCGTCGGTTCTGTCGCGGGTGTGCGGTTTGCTCGCTTTTGTTAATGAAAAGTGCTCAATGTAAGACGTATGACGCGTTCGAATTTCTTTTCCAGGTAAGGCTCTTTTCGGAAAATGCATTGGACCGTATTTTGTTGGGTTTGAATATGCTAATAAACAAAGTAAACGTTCATTTGACGCCGTGTCTTGATCGCCGTTGCACGGAAACTCGGTGAATATCGACGATAGTCATGTCCGCGCTGAACAGAGCAAGGCAGGGTATGAACGCGAATTCGGTACCCGGTTGGACACTCACGCAGAGCATGATCCCGATTGATGATTTGTTTGCGTAGCTAAATCGGGGTGCACGTTGGCTGACGCTCGCTTCGGCCGACAAAGCCTTGATCGCCGAGCGCGGCCGAACTCCCCGTGTGTATACGAATACATTTCATAGGAAGTTCGTTACGAACGATTACGAAGGGCAGAACAAACGTATGGCCGTATAAAAGTATCGCAACCGGCGGCGTAGATTCGCCGAGCTCCATATTTTGCGCGTGCTGACGACGTTTTTGTCGGTTTTTATAACAGAAGCTGCCTTTGCACCGCCAAGCGAAGGGCTCGATTGCGTTTGTTCGCTTCGAACAGCAGCGCTGGTGTGTACAGTCACTCGCTTTTTCTTCAACGACCTTGTCAAAACTTCTTCAATACCGGCGTCAAATAAAAGCGATCGTGCTCGCCATCGTCTGCTTCCAGTTTATTCGGAGACCGTCTGGCACAGGGGAGGAAGCGGAAATTGCGTAGAAGCAGGTTTGGAGCCGCGGCTTTTTTGCCGTTCAGTAGGCGCTCCGATGACTCCGACTCGAGTGACTCCGTTCGGAGCTAAGGGAGCCGCTACTGAACGCGCCCATTGATACTAGCAGCATTTTCAGGGCTCGTAATCTGGCCAATCAGCAATGAGCTTCTTAGCGCCAAACACCGCTCTTTGTTTTGGCAAAGCAACTAAAAATACAAAAGTACAGTACCGAGAAACAATCCGCGAGAGACTTTGCCCGTCTGCGCGGCGGCGAACGCAATTCGAGACGCATGGCTGCGAGCACCGTCGTCGGTCAACAAGCAAAAAATCAAAATAACAAATACAACAAACCAACGCTCTCGGTCGGCTTCGACTTTCGAAGAATGGAGACGCCATCCAGCGCTCCCATGACCTCTCTCACCTGGGGGAGAGGGTTCTTCCGCCCGGTTTCATAAACATCCGCACGGGAACGGGCACGGCCGAAAGCTGACACCACGCATCCCGCACCGCTGGTGCGCCCGAGAGCCCCCACACAAAACCCACAAGAAAACCCCGCGATTCGTGACAGTGCTCGATGATCCAATGCGGTTTTTGGGACTACTTCATCTCATGTGTCAGCGATCCTTAATTAGAGGTCGTTGCAGCATATCTGTTCTACTGGCTGAGACGTCGATACGGTTCATAGCGAAGCACGAGAAGAAAAAAATATCAGAGCTGGCGTAACCTATGCCGATCTCTCGTCACACGACAGGAGACGTTCATAAACTAAGCCAAAACAAAAACGCTTTCAAGCGAAAGTGATGTATCAGCTTTCCGTATACAATGGCGACGAGTCTTCTGTTCTCTGTCGGAACAAGGTACACTCTGTGTTATTTTACGATGCACCGGCGCGGCCGCTAGGAACTATTTCAGCCTATCCAGTGGTTCGAATGTGTCGCGTAACTGCCCCCCCCCCCCGCGCGTCGCTGTGCTTCTCATAAAGGTCACGTGACACTGCCACGTTATTGGATTTGACTTTGATGCCTCGTAGCGTGCTCTGCGATCCAAGGCAAGGCGAAACGGAGCGTATGGATATGCTCGACAAAGGGGTCTTTTACAGACGCGTTGTGACATTCGCTCGCGTCGAAGGTATACCGTGATTATATAGAAGCTGGCCCTCATCCAGAAAGGATTTCAAAATGGCGATCATGGCTCAGAGATGGGAAGTTGTCTAAGCTCGAGCATCGCTAAATTCGAATAAATAGTCTCTTGGAAAAAAAAAGAAAGAAAAAAGAGCAGCGCACCAGGCTCTCGATTCGTCAAGCTGCAAAAAGCAAACAAAAGCAGCCGTGGTCGGTTTTGTGCATTCGACATTTGAGTGCTGGCGACGTTTCATAGTGGTGGTCTCTACGACACAGGTAAGCGTACGCGGACGTACTAGAGCAGTCTTGTGTCTTCACGATGCATAAGTGACTAAAATTCTCGTCGGCGATAGCTTTTTGCAGAAGGGAAGATAAATGCTTAATGCCGTATTTATGCCCTGTTAGGCGAGGCTTTCTTTCTATAAGACTCTTTACTTTTATTGTGTGGGGCAACTATGTTGCCATATCTCAATATGGCCCCGAAACTAGTATGTCTAATTTGCATAACATAACGGTCGGTTCTACGAGGAGTTTTGTGGTATGCACTAGTTTTCTTTCCTTGTTTGTTTTAGATACAGCGCTTCCTATGGCATGGACGCTGTTCTCGAGACTATTTTTCACATATACATGGCGGTAAGTAGCCCACTTTTTTTTGTGTGTGTGTTTTTTATTCAAGCTGAATAAACAAACTTTTCTGTCTCTTTTTGTAGGATCCTCGTCCTCGGATATCGAAATCGGCTTGAACTTTCTTCATTAGATCCACTCCCAGAGAATGTGAAATCCTCCGCACTCTCAGCTGTGTTTCAACGGGCGTCCATAAAGAAGCGGGAATTTACGTGAGTGCGGCTCTGCCATTTGCAACCATGAATTTTGCTTTTATTGGGGGAAGGGGGGCAATTGGGATTTAAGATTTTGGTACACCGATGCGCATGCTGTGAGGCCCATTAAATCTGTAAACTTACAGGTGAAAGAACTTAAAGGATGTCACGACTGATGTCCCACTTTGTATTTGTGTAACTATAATAAGATCTGCTTATAAATTATCACCTTTCAAATTGATCCTATCGGGAGTATGACCAAGTTGCAAGTCTATGTGATTGTATCTGCGCGTAAACTCAACTCTCTCAAAGATACCAACGTTTAAGACACAGAGAGTCGTCTGTATCATTTGTGATTGATATAGCGTCTTGCTAGAGGAGATTCAAACAGCTAATATGAGCTGATAAAAATAGTATGTAAAGAAATATTCAAGTCAGTGTTGTAGAGGTACTGTATGTAGAGATGTGAGCATAAAGTAGGGACAACATTTTGATTTACCCTTGTAAGCTCTTTATCAGGTTGTTTCTGGTGTCTGATATTTGATATTTATTTGAGCTCGGGAAAGCTGAGGCGCCTCAGAAAGGCAAATCGCCTATACCATGAAGGCCAGCGGTGTCGTTTCTAATGATGATGAAATGTTATTGCACAGATGAATTGTGTGGATGATGACGATGATGATGTGTGGGATGATGATGGTGATTGGATGGCGAAGAGGAAGAGTGTTAGGCCTAGCAGCGGTCTTCGCGATGGTGGTCTTCGCGGAGCCGCCATGGTCTGCTGACTTCTAGCAGGCCAGTCTCGAGTGCCTGGCGAGGGCTCCTCGCGCGCCCAGCTTGCAGACGTGCCGGCCGAGTGTTTGGCGACGCAGGGAGTCCAGCAGCTCCGTGGTGGGGCTCCAGGGGTTGGCTTCGGTGTTGTCGGGGTGGCGGTCTTCGCGAAAGCGGCTCCGGCTTGTAACCGAGCAGTTTGAGCACCCTGTCGATCGAAGACATGGTGTGTGCCACTGGCCTGTCAGGCTGTCTGACAATGGAAAAAAAACACGTCTTGACGCCCAGCTCGCTTCCTCTTCGTGTTCTTGGTACATATGTTGATCAGGCCCAGAGATCATTTGTACCATGTACCATGTTTTTGTACCATGTTTTTCTTTTTCTTTTTTTTTTTTTTTCTTATTGTCTTTTTTTGTGATTTTTATTTTTGTGTTTAAGCAAGTGTCTCCTTACCCTCCTTTGTGTAATACCTGTACACGGGTCCTCAAGGTAAATAAATGAAACAAAATGAAATGAATAAAAGGGCACCAAAATTTTATTCACCTAATATCAATATTTACGTGTAATGTCTCTTGCAATTCAACGTCCGCCCGTGCGATTCCCACTGGAAGGTCTTACGAGTAAACAAAGAAGTGGGTGAAATGTACGCATTAACTTACAAACAGCAATATTATTTTAAAAATTCCTAGGGTATTTTTTTTTTTTACTTTATGAACCACAACTCTCAACTACATGTACTATTCGTCCTAAAGCTCTCTTGTCAATGTTCGTTTTCTCTCTCGTAAGTGACTCCTGCTATTTGATTTGCGAGCTTTGCTTTCCTGTGTTTCGGAGATAAATGATGATACGTAGCTGTGCCAGGCCCCATAGCAAGATAAGATACATTATACCCTTTTCAAAAGTGAGCGCCACCTAGTGGCTAGTGTGCCAGTTAGATCTACCATAGATTGATCGCGTTCTCCGAGTGCGTATTTGACACGAGGGCTGCGTCAGCGTCCGGCAGGAACTCGGATTCAATCACGCACGCTTCCTTCCCAAAAATAGGTGAATGGATGGATGAATATTAACGGCTGTAGTTTTCATAACGGGCGGTAGCTATGTGCCGCCATCTACGAGCGACGGCGGCAAGCAGACAACCGGCAAGCCGATTGTCTGGTTTTCGCCGTTGCTCACAGATGGCGGTAGCTGTCCAGAGGGTTTTGTTGAGGTTTATTTGTCCACGGACACGAAACTGGAGAAACTAGCCCTTAACAGCTCCACTGTAAAAAAAAACAAAAAAAACACGCCGTTTTGTTTTTTTTACATTTTCAAGGAAGTATCCAATTTTCTTCTGGTCAAATATTGTCGGCGTTACCCAAACACCGGACCCACTAGAAGACAGGGTTGACACCTTGAGCAAGAACCACGCGGGAGGGAGTCCCGCTTTTCCTCTTTCCACCAGTCCCCCAGGTGTGTCAGTTAGTTGTACTTCAGTCAGTTTTCCCTAGAAAATTTCAATCAGCGCCCACCGTTCACTTTTCTGTCTCTATCCTACATGCTAACGAAAAGGCGGCCATCAATATTGCCTGATGGGTGTATTAAAAAGAGTGTAGTATGTAAAAAAAGAAATATACCGAGTGTTTTCCTTTTTTTATAGTCTAACAAATTTGTTTAAAAAAAGCCGTGAAAGCTGCACTTATGCGGTTTCTGCAGGTGAGTTATACGGCCAGGGGGACAATATAGGTGGCTAATCGACGGTCAGTCAGTTAATTTAATAATATTTTTAATTCACTTTTTAACTAGAGAAAATGTACATGTGGTTTCAATTCGAAACTTGCTGAGCGTCATTAAAACCACTAAGTCAATAATTTTCGGAAATACCTTGAGCACGTGGGAAGCGTAGTAGTGCACTGAAGATACCACTCGTGCAGCAGGTGCAATGCTGAGGTTATGGTAAGAGACGGAAACAACGGGCGGGCGCGTTATCGCAGCGGTAGCCTGGCTCCTGCTCCACGAGTGGTGAATTTAGCGCACTACTGCGCTTCTCACGCGCTCAGTCTTTCTAAAATGCTGATTTGGTTGTTTTTTATGACGCTCAACAAGTTTCTAATTGGAACCATATGTCTATTTTCACTAATTAAAAAGTTAATGAACAAATTTTGCCTAATTAGTTGACTGATATTTACGATTATCCCCCTGTACTATGTCTCTCTGGCCGTATAATTTACCTACACAAACCGCATAAGTGTAGCTTTCACGGATTTTGTTTACCAAATTCGTTAAGCTTAAAACAAAAACAAAAACCTGTAGATACAGGGTGTATAATGTAAATTCGAGCAGATATTTTCAAACAAGGGGGTGAAAGGTAGATGAGTTTCGTCTGCACCATATATATATCAGGCTCAGACGGATATTAGATGAGGGGATAATCGTCACAGTAAGATGACTGATTAACTAAGATCTGTTTATTAACTTTTCATTTATTGGCTTTAGGGGTCATGTTAAAATTGTAGTATTGACGGCAATTACTATTAAAGTGCAAGACCAAATTTTAAAAAAAGAAACAATTGCGAAAAGGTAATGTTTGTTTAGATATTATTCGATAGCATTTAGCGTTTTGTCACCCTGATTTAGAAATTGCGTCCAAAAAGAGCGTCGCTAGCCCCGCCAAAGATGAGGCTTGTAAGAGTGACGTCGTCGTTTCAATCATGTCGTCACTAGGTCTGTTCGATTCGGCCAGAAAGTTCTGAACTAGTTCGGTCTGTCCGAGTTCAAAGGAGTGCAGGACTCGTGCAGCGGTGGCGCAGAACCAGTGCAGCCACCTAGTCGGGACTAGCGCCGTGATCGGCTTCCGAAGTTCCGATAAAACGAACGCTCAAGGTGTCGTCTGCCTTTGCCAGCTGCTCTGTGTATCGCCATGCCATTTCGTCTCCTAGTGCTTGGATGAGCACATTTCCGTTTATTTTATATTCGTCTCTTTAACAAAATACTTTACATGCACGGTTCCTTACACAAAACATTTTGCATTAAAAAGTGCGTGTAACAGCCGATGAAACATGTCTGCATTTTTAATGGTTGCCGTCTGCGTTCGTGCTGCGATTGCTTTCATCGTGCCTTTCATGGACGTTTCATCTGCCTCGTACACACGGATGCCTTCGCGAAATCAAGGCGACAATGTCCCGTCAGAACCTACTGGCGGCTGCACCCGAGATTGGCCTGGCGTATTATCTCTTTATTTTTTATTTGGCGTTCTTATGAGCTCTTTCTAATGACTTCTACTTGTTCTCGGCCTGCTCAGCTATGATAACACCGCCGAACTCTCCGACGACGGTGTCGGCCAGCTGCTGTCACCGGGCTCGTTTGGTCCTAGAACGATAATAAAATATCCCGCAAAGGCATACCTGAAACATCCCCTTCTTTTGAGACGTTCCTTCAATTCCTTTATAAAAGCTGAAAAAGAAAAGTTTGTTTCTCACGGTATTCAGCAGCTGCCCGTCGACGTCCACAGAGGGCGGACACGCAGGCTGCAGGACCGCTGGTCGGTGTCTTGCTGGGAAGCTAAGACGAACGTAACTCGTTCCCCGTCTTAAAGAATAGAATACGAACATAGTAAACATCGTCGTATAATAACGAGGTATTGATTGACGTAAGCCAATTATTCACGAAACGTAAGCAAGCGGGCTGCGTACGCGAGCCTATGCAGCTTCTGCTTAGGACTTTACAATAGTATATTCGAGCTAATTCCTACCCTCCGTTATGTAAAGCATCCCGCTTCCGTCCACTACGTGTACACCCTTTTCATCCAAGAGTGTAAATACTTCAGTTTGAACGTGATTATGTATTACAAACATGGATTCAAATAAACAAGCACCGTGAGCAAGAAAGAGAAAATCGTCTGCTTTCCTCGTCTGTTTGCGTTGTCTGCTACACCTCGAACCCTGAAGCTGACTTTGGAGCCGGTGCAAGCATCTGCTGAACTTGGATGAATCGAACGCGCCATTGCAGCGGTCGTGCAACTTCAGGTTGAATCGAATGCGGAGGTTCCTTCACTGCTGAATTAGTCCATCCAGTTCAGGCGAATCAAACAAACCTCCTATCTTGACAGAGGGTCTTTGGTGTGTGCTCCGACGAAACAAATGACGACGTGACCTAAACGACTACGTTACTTTTCCGAGCGTCATTAGGGTGTTTTCGTCGATGGCTTTCGCCGTCCCGCAACGCTTTCCGGAACCCACTACGATACCCGGAACTCTACAGTCAAGGCCGTCTGCGCGCAGGCGCAGTAGCGGCTTCTTCGTTGCGGAGGGCTTAGCGGAGGTGGAAACGTGGTCTACGAAAACTCCCTATTGTCGACAGGAGTTAATGCGCTATTTTTGCGCGCAATTTCTAACTTGGACGAAAAAAAACGCGAAAATTGATCGAATAATTCTAAAGAAACTATTACCTTCTCGTACATTCTTTAAGTAGGTCTGGTCTCTAATAGTAATTGCGCTCAATACTGCAGTTCTGCCGCGATCCCTAAAACTAATATTTAACAAAAGTTATTAAGAAGCTTATGAAGAAACTTCTGTTAATTAACTCAGCTTGAGCTATGACTGATTATTCCCTCATAAGAGTATATCCGCCAATAAAAAAGAATATATTCGTATTAAAATCAAACACCCTGTATATACATGACATACGAGCATACGATGGAGATGGGTTAATCTTGTCAAGTTTCATTAAATGCAGAGTTCATTCAAACTGTGTCTCCTCGTGTTTTTGTTTTTCTCTTTTTTTACGTGAAGTGCGTACGCGGATGAAAAAGAAGCGTTCATCCAAGCTCCAACTTCGTCTGGTCCCAAGGGTCGTCCTCCACTGTATGCGGTGGTCTTCGCAGTAAGCCGCTGGGAACTTCTCTTGTCTGCAGTCATTAGGCTTGCCGGGATCGCTCTTAGCCTTGTTCCCCCTCTCACTCTGGGGTAAGTTCACCATAACTATTGCACTAGAGGGACACTGAAGCAAAGTTTGGAGTTTGCAATTGATGGTAGAAATTTGGTGGAGGTATATTCTCTCATAGGGCAATGCAACTCAATAAAAATGAAACTTACCAACTGACCTTTACCTTGAAAACTATATAAAGCATGAAATGCAATATTTCATGCGTTATACGGCATTTCAAAACATTCAACGACCGTTTTAGGGAGTGAACAACAGCATATTGTTGAATAATATCCTGACTGTATTTAGCGGGGAAATTCACAATTTCCCAACAAAATTCAATTTGGACAGTGCAAGGGATGATCTGCTGTTGTGTAGCGACACTGTTTCTCACTGTGCCTGAATACATTTAGCCAATGCTGTACGACTGACAAAATTGGTCCTTGGTGTCTGTAAGGTTCGGAACCTTTTTATTTGTTGTCTTACTTCGTCTGGAGGCTCCTGCGCGAACGATTTTGGGGGAGACGTGTAGGGTTCACTAGGGATGTTTACGACCCCCGGGCGGGAGAAGTTTGTGCGCGGGGCGGAAGCCCCCTTTGCGGTGCGGGTGTCCCGTTACTCGGGAACGTCCGAGCGGGGCACCTCCCGCGCCCCGCTCGGCTGCCTGCAGCTGGGAGGCTCCGCGGTTAAGTGTTTTTCTTTTCTGGTCGGCGACCAGTGCCGCCGCTTGGGGTTGTTTTCTCCGAGAGTCGTTTGTCGCTTCCCACTGACAAGTGTCGATCGCTCTCCTAGAAGTGTCTTGGGCGCTGTGCTTCGTTCAGTCGGCACCTGTCCCTCCAGCCGGTGCTCAGAGTGCCAGGGGTGATTTGGGGTGTCTGAGGGCCAGACCTCGTCTGCGCCCCTCCGCCTGGCGCCGTCTAGCCCTGGGCTCGGAGCGCGGGATGAGAACGCTGACCTCCTACGGAAAGTGGGAAAGAGGGACGGGCTGGTGTCGATAAGAGCACAGGCGAGACAAAGCGAGAGGTCTTTGGTTCGGTACCGCTGGAGAGAAAGGAGCCCTGCCTCTAACGGCGGCCAGGTCCGGGCTCGGTTGTCGATGTTTGTATTCTTGTATTCCGTGCGTTAAATTGTCTTTTATTAAACTGTTGCGCAAAAGTAACTGCGTGAACGGTTGTCTGGCCCGAACTGGCTTACACCACCGCCACCATCCAACGCAATCCATCCTCCTCCACACCATCGAGGAGGAACCACCCTCTACAACCTACCAAGAACCTTACTGTGTCCTTTTATTATGTATCAGGTATCTTCTGGTTTTCATCGAAGACGGCGAGGTCGGGTGGCATGGATATGTCTACGCCTTGGAATACACCCTTTCACAGTTTGTTTGCGGATTGATGAACGCGCACGACAAGTACTTCATGGCGCTGGGAGCCTACAAAGCGCAATCTGCGCTCGTTTCTGCCCTTTATAAAAAGGTAATTGAACGCTTTATAATGCTGTCATATTTTAGACATTCTTAGTTATCGATACGAAGCCATGTCCAGAAGATAAACTTAAAGAAAAAGCGCACAATCATTATGCTCGTCGTGTTTCTTTACGTGTTCTATCATCCCTGAACCGATCATAAACCGGAAAGACCTAGTCACCTGCTCCTTTGATGCTGCTCCATTGGTCTCATGACCTCGGCTGCGTCTGGACTGAAAGGGAAACGACGTATATATTAACTTTTTCAGCAGCAAATTTTTTTCTACATCTATCGGGTGTTTCAAATAGCGGCCGGGCTCTTTAAATCGATAGCAAAAATCGGTTTCTTTACCTACCGCGCTACGATTTTCTGCAGCGTTTCCCACAGGTGGTGCAATTTTTCTATAAAATTTGCAAAGATCAAACTTACCGGAGGAAAAAGTAAAAACGAGGACAAAGTCTTAACTTCTGAGGAAACGCAGTGCAGCCACTGGTCTTCAAGCAATAGGGCGCCCTATTGTTTGAAGACCGGTGGCTTCGTTGCGTTTCCATAGGTGTTAATATTTTTTTAACTTTTTTTTTTCAGGTAATTTCGCTCTTTGCAGATTTTATAGAAAGAATGCACCACCTGTGGTCAACGCTGCACAAAATCGTAGCACGATAGGCTAAGAAATCGAATTTTGCGCTTGATTTGAATAGCTTGGCCGCTACTTGAGACATTCGGTATATAGAGATTTTGATTCGAAGCTACTTGTATATCATACATGTCCATATCTTAGTTGACGTTTAGCGCTTAGCTAGCAGGCCTCGTCGCATTAATAGAAAATTATTTAGTTATGTTAATGTTGTTAACGCCTTTTAAATAACCTCTGTTTCACGGAATCAAGTTTTATAGTGAAAATGTACCTTACACTCTATCGATATGACTGAGATGCTGCCAGATAAGTTGCTGTTAAATATTTCCTACCACTACTACTGAGCAGCTGTCCGTCACGCTGTCCGCTCACTTTTTGGTTGTGTTCACGCAATCTATAGATTGCGCGAACGCAACCAAAAAGTGAGCGGACAGCGTGACGGTCATTTGTTGATGCACTGCCATGACTGTGGGTGTAAACCTGAATTTAATTTGTGCACTGTTATTAGAAAACATAGAGATAAGACGGTAAGGGAAATTATAGAGGCAGACCTGATAAAAAATACTACGGGGATCGATGTGTCAGCGTGGCGTCAATCGATTTGGGCGACAAAGAGACACAGTTCTTGCGAGCATTTGCGTGGCAGGGGATTGGTTGAATGGCGCGATGATACAGAGTATTTATACCCTTGATTTTCTGACAATTAAACCAGTTGAAGTTAGCGCATTGTGTTGTCTCGTTACTACTCTTCGTCTCTGTCGTGAAGCGCAATTATGTTATCCACGTTTCAATACCAACTCGCCCAAGAATCCGCATTATTAGCATTATGGGAAACGTACCATAACGCACCACGGTGACGCGCGGGTTGCATTATACGAGACGTTTCCCATAATGCACAGCGCGGGAGGGAGGAGGAGGCTGAAAAGGAGGAGGAGGAGGGGAGGATGGCAGAAAGGGGAAGAGGAGGAGGAGCAAGGAGGAGAGGAGGAAGAGGGGGAGGAGGCGACGATCACGGGCGGAGTAAGTAAGGAGGGAGAAAGAGAGGGTACGAATGAAGAAGAGGGGCATACCGTCCCCTCCTTACCTCCCATCCTCCTCCTCAAGAGCTGCGCTCTAATTCGGCATTACAGAGAGTTGTAAAGCGCTTTATTTTTCTTAAAATATATAATAAAAACTGCTGTGTAGGCTTCCTGCACCCGACGTCACTTCCGGTTGGCCTCGAAATCGAAACCAACATTGTGGTCTGCCATCAGTTCCTCGGCGTCATGTTGTAGACATTCTGCGTCTTACGGCGGCAGCGGTAGCGCCGTAGAGCCATGGTGTTTGCCTCACTCGCGTTTGATGATAAACCAAATTGGTGGCGAGCAGCCGATGGAACGCAGGTCAGAATAAGCGTGACCTGTGTTTAACATCCTCGGACGGCACTTCAACGCCTCGCAAGAGTGCCATCGGACGGCCAGAAATGCCTCCTTTGCTCATCATTTGCGGTTGCTGACACGAAAATGAGTGCCGCTTGGGGGGGGGGGTATATTGTGCGAAGCTTATTATACCTTGTCTCATCCTACGATGGACTAAAGGCCAAAGCCACGGGCCACCAGGTCCAATCACCTTCCACGCTAAACTTTGACACGCTTAGCATTGACTAGGGCGGACGAATAACGCTCCGAATAAAAAAGCGCTGCATCATTTCTGTTGCTTCGACACTGCAAATAGAGAGTATATCATGGTTTTCTTTGCAACGTAAAACTGATGAATCACTCAATGCAATTTGATTCTAACCAATGTCCGCCCATCCCCATCAGTGATCCGAGACGCGGGCACAGATACCTGAATCGGTGCCCGCGTCTCGAAATACCAGGCAATTTCTAAGTGGCTCGTGATTGGATCTGGCGGTCCGTAGCTTCTGCCTTTAGTCCATCGTAGGGTGAGACGAATAGTGGATGGGTGCTAATTTTGACCCATCCACTATTTGAACTTTTTATCATATATGTGAGTCCGACTGGAACTGCAATGTTACGTTCAGGTGCCTGATATTGCTAATTTTGACCCATCCACTATTTGAACTTTTTATCATATAGAAGTCCGACTAAAACTGCAATGTTACGTTCAGGTTTTTTTTTATATTTGCGGATTCCCTAAAATGGAACAGCCATATCGAACGTACAATCGGAAAGGCTATACTTCGTCTCATCCTACGATGGACTAAAGACCAAAACCAAGGGCCGCCAGGTCCAATGACGTTCGGCGCTAAACTATGACACGCTTAGCATAGATTAGGTTTGGACGAATAATGCCCTGAATTTGAAAACGCTGCGTCATTTTTATAGCTTCGACGCTGCTAAGAGCCAGTACGTCGTATCTTTCTTTGCAATGCAAAATTGTTGAGTCACTCATTGCTCGATCCGAACCACTGTCCGCCCATTCCCATCAGTGATCCGAGACGCGGGCACCGATACGTGCATCGAAGGGAAATACCACGCAATGTCTTAGCGGCTCGTGATAGGATCTGGCGGTTTGTAGCTTCTTCCCTTAGTCCATCGTAGGATGAGACGGAGTATAGCCCTGTAGCCGGTCCTGCAAATTTTTGACTGGCTACACATATGAACACTGGAGCTGCTGCGTAAGCTATTTTGTCTGCTTTACTTGTCAATATTCATCGCAAAGATGTTCCTTATCGGACACGAAGTGCCATCTCAAAACCCTTAGTTGGTACGTAGCTTTTCTATTGAGATTCTGTCGGCGTATCCGTCGGAGCCATTCATGACGCCGGCGAACCGATTGCTCAAGCGTCGCCTTGTCCTTGGTGCTGATTATTTCCGGAATTCTAAAAAAAGACTAATACTGCTGGATCCAGCTCCACTTTGTCGCCGATCTGTACGGCTGGAACAATTAATTACGGCACAACCGACCATTTTAAACCTTGAGTGAGCGGAGAATCTACAGCGCAAACACGGCGCCAAAGCGCACAAAACATAGCATAACAGCGACGAATGCCTCCAACGTGGATTCCGGCGGGTTACGGCGAGATTTTCGAACCGGAAGAAAAGTTGCATCATGCTCTCGTGCGAGAACCCTACGAATTAGTTTCCACACAAATATTCAAAATATTTGCGAATTCGAACAACACTGTTTCAAAGTCGAACTTGGCGAATTTCTCCAACCGTTGGAAGGTTCGCTGAAGCAGTCGCGCCTTAGTTCGACGTGAAACCTCATGTTCGGCAAACGTCCGCTGCATCCCTTGCTCTAAATCTCATACTCCGATGTCTCACCCATAGGTCCTCCGCATTTCAAGCAGTTCCCGTCGCAAGTACACAGCCGGGCACATCACGAACCTGATTTCCGTCGACGTGGAGCAAGTCGGTCAGTTTCTCCAGCTTGCCAACAGCTGCTGGAGCGTCCCACTGAAGATCGTCGCCACCCTGGCGTTCTTGTGGCATTACCTGGGACCGTCGTGCATGGCCACGGTGGCCACCATGACCATCGGCACTCTGGCAACCACGTGCGCCGCTCACTACTGTGGCAAATTTCAGGTGACCATAACCGTGACGTGGCCGCCGGCAACTCATCGGCTGAACGACAAAAAAAAAGAGAGAGAAGCAAACGATGGAGACGTAGCAAACATCTGGACTCCTTTCACATTAAGTCCGAGCGCAGCCAAAGTTATGATCCGATGAACTGAACCAAACGGCGTCAGAAGTGCTCCGTCACGGCACTCGACGTCTTGCAGCTTTTGTCGTCGCCGCATGAAGCATTCACGCGCAGTGAATATGGCCTGGATGGATCGATGGATGTTTGATGGATATTAATGGCAATACCCTTGTAACGGGCGGTAGCTTGCGCCACCTAGCCTAGCCTAATCCTGTGCGTTTTCGTTTGCCTGATTGGTTTAGCAGCTGATAGCCTTTTAGCGCTCCTTGATCAGCTGCCTTGATCCTAGTGTTGGCTGCTGTCTCACTTAATGTGAAACGGAGTATAGCAGAATACATATAGTTCCGCGAAAACCCATTACCCTCGAAGTAAAACAAAAGTGTGGTATTACACCCATTTGTCCCATTTAAGACACGCCAAAATGTTAGTTCGACGTGACAGCGCACTGACGTCAATCTGACGGCCCCAACATTTACGAGGGGCTTATTAACGGTGCGATATAACCGATTAAACAGTTCATATCACAGCCTACAGAAACAAAAACAAAGCTATGGTTTTGCAATAAAACAACAAAAAACTAGTTGTTTTTTCGTATTCAGTAATATTTACATTAGCTGTTTTAGTAGGTTCTACCACTCGCCTATCAATCCGCTCATGAAAGATGGTACCGTCGGTTCCCACGTTATGCCCGACCCACATAGGGCGTATTCTCGACGAATTTACGCGCGTTTCAGCGGGCGTAGTTACGGAATTTGGCGGGCGCTTTTTTCACAGAAGAGAAGGGAAGGTCGCCAAACCACACACGACGCTTTTCGTCGACGTCTCCTCGGTGTTTGGTGCAGTGTAGCCCGACTCGCGCCTTTCGTGAAAGGAGGTGAAATGTATATCGGCTGCTATGTTATTACGTTCCGTAAGTGGACAGAAATAACTGAATGTTACAGGGCTACTCCGGTCCATACTTTCGATTTTGGGATTATGACTGTTTTTAGTGCAGTCAGCGTCCCTGAATTGCAAGGTGTAATTTTTTCTCGTTATTGTGCGTAGCTTTAAAGATATCGACTCCTCAAAGTTTTGTTTGGGGCGCGGCCAACAAAACCGAAACTAGCCGCTCGACGCCCCGGCAACACTGGAAATCAGCCGCTATGTGAACATGACGTCAGGATCGTTCTCATTCAACAAGCACGCAGGCCGCGCGGCACTTACCTCTGTTGCGCTAGCCGTCTAGAGATAGGAGGTAAGCTGATTTTGTTTTGATTCTGTATCCGTGGTAGTTATCCGGCATATGTAGCAAGCGTTAGTGCGTATAGCCACAAGCTAGCGACTGGAAAACCCGTGAGCTCGTACGGTGCCGTACTCGGCGGCCGCCGCCGTGCGTGCGCCGTACTCGTCGCTTGTATACCCAAAAGCTAGCGACTGGAAAACGAGTGAACTCGTTCGGTACCGTACTCGGCAGCTGTCTCCGTCTGTGCGATCTTCCGTACTCATCGCTAGGCCTAAATTGTCATCGGGGCTCCGTGGATGGAGCGGCGTTGTTCAACGCCGCGCTGCCAGTGACGTACAGTACTGGGGGCCCTCTCGCTTTCGCGATGCGGGTCAGTCCTAGACACGAAGCTTTGAGGCTCCGGCGCGGTCTCGCGCGCGCGGTCTACGGCGCCCGAACACACGTGTGCTGGGCTGTACACGTCTGTTTTTCGATCTTTTTTCTCGGGCGCGTAAAAGCCGAAGTCCAAAGTCCACTCGTCGAACAGCCTTCACCCACACCTTCTCCAATTCCCGGTCCGTTGGAAACTTGTGAAAAAGCACCTCCGGGTTGCGCAGCGGGATGTTTGAGCAGCCCCCAGCGCTACAAGTTGCACTGGGCATCTTTCGAGGAACAGCTGGGCAGTCTTGGACGCACCGAGTTGCTCGCTGAAACGAGTCTTGGAGTCCTCACAAGCAAATAAACAAAAGCTATACCGAAGCTATACGGGCTACAGATAAAAGCAACGGTTAAACACGCCAATCACAAGCCGAAGTAGCGGTGGTATAGCGGCTCAAAGAAGCGCACTCCGCGCAACGCCCGGACCGGAGGAAAAAAGAGAACGATACTGACGTCACGGCCCAATGTTGCTTTAGCGATCGGCAACCCGCTGGCCGCCCGCTAAGGAGCAGCGGCTCGCGGCGGGTGGCATTTTTATTATCGGCATTAGTTTATTATGCGGCGTCCCACAGACGTAATATTTTGGCTGGGGTGGTATTTTGTGTCACTACAGCGATACCAGTAATTTATTTCATTTTGAGTTTTGGCCGGAGTTGCCCTTTAATCAGCAACCAAAGCTTAATTTGCTAACACCTGTTTCATACATATTCGTTGCAAACTTCAAGTTGCCAAAAACTCCCGGCAGGAGGGCGGCCGCGATCTCTGCTCAAAAGCCTTCCTTTTGTAATTTTTTTTCACATCGCCCACAACATGGATGGTATTTTAATCTGTCTCAGTCGTTCATCGCTCGTTCCAAAGAGATATAGCTATTTCGTACAGTTCGCCGATAAACCGGCGAACACGACAAGCGAGATCCCACTTCGGCGGCTGAGTCAAGCCAGCCAGCCGGCGGCATAGCTAGGCAAGCCGATCCTCGTGCAACTTCCGGTTCTCAACTCGGGAGCTGATTGGCCGGCACCGCGCCGTACGCTTCCGGATACGCCACGCCGAAATACGCCGAAGCGCCGAGATCTGTCCCGATCGGATCGCCGAATTCGCGCATATTTACGCCGACCGAGGAAGCGTTCGTCCCGGCGCCCGCTGTACGTCGGTATTACGCCCGTCAAAACGCCCGTAAATACGTCGCAAATACGTCCTATGTGGTTCGGGCTTTAGTGCGCTGTACGTCGAAGTGAAGTTTTGGGGTGTATTATATGGGACAATGGGTGTAAGACAAGTGTATGTCGTTTTCTTTTTTAAAGTGGTCTGGGCGCGTACAGGAGTAGCGTAGAGTCGAAACCACGAGGATACGCCGTTATCCTGGGGGTTTTCGCTTTTTAATGGGGGCTGGTTTCTGTCGCCATCTATCGCCGTTGGTATCCCGAGCGCCAATCGAGGCAGCCGTCTCTGCTGTCTCGGCGAACCCGGTATCTCGGTGCGCCGGCGGCTGCCCCTCCCTCGGCGCCGAGCGACTGCGCGACGGCGTGGGCAGCGCGAGTTGCCTGCGTTCACTCGGACGCGAGATGCCCACCCCGCCAGAGAAGAATTTGGCGTTGTATGCGCTCTGTCTAATCGAAATGAGCTGAGTAAAATGTGTTCTCCTAGTAAAGCATTTGGATGAGCTAGTCTCTGCCATTGTCTGCCCTTCCCTTTCAAAGCTTAAGCGGAAAAAGACCCTTCCTAGAACTTCGTCTATCAACATTGACATTCGGCGTGTTTTGAGCACCCACGAAAAGCCTGTGATTGAACCCTAGTCTTTGCCGAACCTTGGTGCAGCGCTTGTGTTTAACACATGTAAGGTGAGGAAGCGCGGAATGTGACGGCATCTAAAAATCAATGCAACAGATACTACGTTTCAGTTGAAGGGCGACCGATGCCTGAGCTACAAGCGCGAGCATGCGGCCCTGAGCAATGCTTGCACTGCACGAGCGCGCGTGCTTGGCACGGACGTTGAAATCTCGGAGTTCGCCCTTGTAGCTTCTGCTAAGTTCACTCTTAAAGGGAAACGGAGTATAATGTACGCGCACTTGTGTGAAAGACCTATATAATTCCGTCTTACTGCTTTGCATGTATGCCTTATATGTCCTAATTTGGATTTTCAGAAACAACAAATGGCTTTCAAGGACTTGCGGCTCCGTCTAACGAACGAAATTTTGAACGGAATTAAGGTACACATCAAAACTTAATTTCTTGCGTGTGGTATAAATATTTAGGTGACAACGCCTGCTGTTTCGTGGCGCGATCACTGTATAGATTTATTATATTTGATGGTTTTTGCATTAATTACGCATAAAATACAAGATATTTAAAGCGAGGCAGAAGAAACTGGCGTTGAGGAAGCCTCACGTTAAGCTAATGTCGGGCATCAAATATAAAATAAAACTTAGAGGTATGCCAAATGAGATAACACGATGCGATACTCGAGCACTTATTTTACTTTATATCATACAGCCTTTATCTTGGTAATTCATTACTCTTCCCCTTTGGAGAATATGAGTCCGTCTCGGACATAGCTAATTCTACTACCAACAGATTGTTGGCAATAACGTAAACCCGCGTCTCTCATGACGTCACTCTGGGTAGAACCTGTTTTCTAATATCACTCATAAATTTTGAATATAGGAATTGGCAAGTAAAGGTATTGAATTGATTTTTTTTCAAAATGTAGGCAACGAATATCGAAAAATAAATTTAGCCTCGTGAATGCAGCTTGACGTCTGCACCGGTATGAATAGAAAAGAACGTATACTGCGCTTTTTCGGATTCATGGATTCTGACTCCTTCCCAGGTGATCAAACTGAACGCTTGGGAACCACCGTTCATCGAGAAAGTGAAGAAAGTACGCACGAAGGAATTGTCCTCTCTCAGAAAATACTCTCTCCTGCAGTCGGCTTTTGGATTCATCTGGGCGATTACCCCTTTTGCGGTACGTGCAACGAACGTGTCTTGCTTTGCTTCTTCGACTAAATAAGGTGTTTCCACTGATATGAATCGGCTCTTGCATTACCACATCGTATGCCTTTTGGGAACTGGTGGCTATCCTGGGCGTTGAAATATTTTCAAAACAAAAATTTAGCAGCTACTATTTATGTATATTTGGTGACTGCACGTGTTATATCAGGCTTACAACTCGTTGAATTTCGTGCAAATAGTCCAACGGCGCGCACTTGGGAACTTGCCTTCCGCATATGACAGGTGCGTTGACGGAACGTACCTGCGGCATTCCCTTGTCTTACGATCTTTGTTCTGATAAGAATATAACCGAGTCAATAGACCGTTTGCCAAATTACCAAAGCATCAAGGAGAGTGCTGGGAACGTAAGTACACGCGCTGCTCGTGCTCGCCTTATCTCTATAAACCAGGGGTCGGCAACCGGCGGCCCGCGAAGGGAATATTATGCGACCACCGGCACGCTACCAGACAAGCCTCCCCCTCCCCCACACACGCACACAGATAAGCACGCACACACGCACGCACACACACGCACACACACACGCACGCACACACACGCACACACACACACACACACACACGCACTCCAGAACTAATGGCGCAAGAATTATTGTTGGTTGCAAGCCTTATGTAATTGAGCGTATTGGCTCTGAAGCGGCCTACCAGGAGATAAGTTTATTATCAACTGGCACTTGTTGAGCATCACAGTGATTCATTGGAAATCAATAATTATGGTCGTCGCATTTAGCCTACTTTTCGTTTGGTAGCGTGGTTCATAACATTGTCAGTTTCAACAGATTTCGTCGCACTCAAGGGCTCGCCATGAGGATTCTGACCGAGCGACTGTTCAGAAGTGTAGCAAAAATCTTATAGTCCAATTGCAAAAAAAAAAAAGGAAGAAGAAAATAACAGGATGGTAACACTTGTTGGTTTTCAGTTTGTCTCGTTCATTGAACCTTGGAATCAGAGCTGTGTGGCTCTGCGAGATGGAAGGACGCAGAACCTGCAAATTCAAGGGTCACGCAAAATATATCCTGCACCACAGAGTGTAACAGTTCACTTTGCGTTTTATTTCCTGTTTTTGTGAGCTGGTTGCCTTCAGCTCCTCGCCCCGCCACCCTACCACTGGATTTTCATCCGGCATGCTCTGTCTCCGCTTGGCGAGAATTTGGCCCGCGGCAGCAAAAAGTCGTCGACCCCTGCTATGGACAATTTATTTTGGGATTTCGCTTTCGAACAGTTACTACTCTGGAAGGCAGCACGCGCAGCGCGTGTAACTATACTCGCGCACGGTCCTTGGTGCTTGCGTAATTTAGCAGAAGGTCTATTCTGGTTCGTTTTCCAGTCAAGCCGCTCGTCTTTTAACAGCTAGCGCTTCGACAGCGTTAAGAAACAAGACCGAAAACATAGCGAAAGTACAGCGAATAATGATGGAGCATTTTCTTAATGCCGGGCCAACCACCACCTTGATGTTCACAGTGTTGATCCATTGCTACATGAAACAAATATAATATTGGTATAGCTTTATGACTGTAACAGGATACCTAGCTGAGCTGGTTCATTGAACGACATGATGAGAAACAGCGCAAAAGGGACATGACACAAAGTAGAAGAAGGACACAGGACATACTCTGACTAACAACCAAAGATTTAGTAGAACTTCCACGCGCGCATAGTGACACGCGCAAGCGCATGGTCTTCTTTCTTTTTCGAAAGAGATAAATGCCAGTAAAGAAAACCTCGATAAAAAAGTGAGAGGAAAAAGAGACTTCTACAGTGGCACTAGAACAACTTGGCGATACGCGTGACCGCAACAAAAATTAGAAATTATTTTTGACAGCAGGACCCGAACGCGATGTGCACGTGTTGCGAACGTGAGGTGAACACAGCGCATAATCTTAGTGTTTTCTCGTGCTGCTGTCAAAAATCATTTCTAATTTTTATTGTGGTCACGCTTATCGCCAAGTTCTTCTAGTGCCGCTGTAGAAGTTTCTTTTTCCTCTCACTTTTATCGAGGTTCTCTTTACTGGCATTTATCTCTTTCGAAAAGAGAAAGAAGACCATGTGCTTGCGCGTGTCACTGTGCGCGCGTGGAAGTTCTACTAAATCTTTGGTTGTTAGTCAGCGTATGTCCTGTGTCCTGCTTCTACTTAGTGTCCGGTCCCTTTGCGCTGTTTCTCATCAACCTTAATGACAACAAGGTCATCCTGATATATCCGAAAATGTACAGTGTGCCCCAAACTTAACGCCGCCACTCGAACGCCCGACTTTCGCGGAGCGGCGCTATCCTAGCAGCAGCCGTTTCAACTATTCGGTCACGTGAATGCCAATCCCAATCTCCGGACCGGGGGAAGGGGATGTAGCAGGGCCGCCGCTAAGGGCGCCTGACTCTGCGAATCACAAACTCATATCGTCAGACTCGCTTTTTCTTTTTTTTTTCGTTTTGTTTGCACCTTTAAGTTTGATAACAAAGAAATTTTGATAATGCACCATAGAGGAGAAAGCTTGAAGGCGCTGCTAAAATGCAGACAAAGCGCAAAAAAAACAAAAACAACGCGGTTTAGACGATTTGAGTTTGTGATTCGCAGAGTCTGGGGCCCTTAGCAAAGGCCCTGGCGGCCCTGCTACCTCCCCTTCCTCCGGTCTGGAGATTGAGAATGGCCTTCACTTGACCAACTAGTTGAAACGGCTGCCGCCAGGATAGCGCCACTCCGCGAAAGTCGGGCGTTCGAGTGGCGGCGTTAAGTTTGGGGTGCACTCTACATAAGTGGAAATGTTCTACAAATAAAAATGTCCACACGCTCTTCAGAAAGTCTAAGTAATTTTGTAAGTGCCATTTCTTTTTTTTATTGTTAGTTTTCTCGTTGGGAGGGGAAGAAAGGCAGTATGAAAATTTGTGACGGTCCTGGTAATTACTGTCATCATCACATCCTGTCAGTACCAAAAGCAAAACGGGATAATTGCAATTCTCGGCTTCTGTGGAGAGCGCAAGTTCGTCTGCTTCCTTTGCAGGGGTTGTGGTGACGTCAAAACGCCGAGCTCTGATTGGTTCTCATTGAAGGATAGTGGGAACACCTTCAAGCAAGCTGCCTTGAGGTCTACCCTCTATTCTTCAATCATGGCTAATCAGAGCCTTGTCGTTCTGACGCCACCGCAACCCATGCAAAAGAGGCGGACGAACTTGCGCTCCGTATAGTCGACGAAAACTTAAGAAACGTTAGGTGTGTATAGTTCCAAGAAATCTGTGAATTTCTTATAGCTTCGTAGCTAACCAGATTGCGTCATTAGAAAATGTCGAAGAACCAATCACTAGGAAAGAATCATAATGGACCACTTCCTTCGTTTCTTAAGCTGTAGCGGTGACTATAGATGTTTCCTTCGCATGGCATATTTGCCAATTTCATGTGAACTTTCAGTGGCGAGATTAACACGACGCGAACCACTTTTCTGCGTACTACTCTGATATTTTTTGTACCTATAATTTTTATTTGATGTGAATTCCTTTTTAGGCTCTGCTGGCATCATTCGGAACATTCTTGTTGGTAAACCCAGCCAACCAACTCTCCCCATCTCTCGCGTTTACGTGCCTTTCGCTATTCATGCTACTGCGCCTCCCTGTGTACATTTTACCGGAAGTCGTTTCCAGGTTCATCAAGGTGAGGCGTCATTTTAATGCTACATGATTTTCTGTAAAGACTATTTGCTCCTTCATTGCTGGCTATCTCGTTTCATACCTAGTGTAGGGTGTCGCTGAAAAGACTGTCTGAATTTCTGGACGAAGCAGACCTGAAGGAAGACATGGTCGGTGGAATTCCGGAAGAAGGTAGCTAGATCTTTCTTTTCATTTCTGATTCGCTCAAAAGTCTTGAACTTGTTCCGCCTCTCATTGGAGTTGCCAAGCATGACGTGATGCAGAAGTAACACTGCCCGCTGTGCAAAAGACGGGAAAGCCGACATCGGGCTTTGAAAAATCCTATCCACACGGAAGTTTTTATAATACCCATTCGCAACTTTACTGCTCCAATTTTGTTCTTTGATTCCTTCTGAAAATAAATAATACAAAATGACAAAATGGATTTATTAACTGACTTTATAGAAGTTACCTTCGCTTATTTACGAATATTAAAGATTTGAAAGTATATGCGGATTATTACGTGCGTAGGAATTTCGTCCCAAAATTTAGCGTGCTCAAATGTATAACAAACACCAAATACAATGACGATCAAGTATTTGCGCCTATATAAAAACTTTTTAAGACTTGAGGGTCGTCCAGGGTTGATTACGAGTGCTGGGATTTTCGGAGCATGTCCTGATATGGGAAATTCCCCCGATAAAAGTGTCAGCTAAAAGAAGATAT